>CAUYQG010251804.1:0-31362 GCA_963574415.1 Tarsius wallacei
TTGGGAGGCTGAGGTGAGTGGATTGCCTGAGCCCGCGGGTTCGAGACCCACCTGGGCAACTTGGCGAGACCTCATCTCTACAATAAATCAAAAAATTAGCCGGGCGTGGTAGCGTGCGCCTGTAGTTCCAGCTACTTGGAAGGCTGAGGTGGAAGGATTGCCGGAGCCCAGCAGGTCGAGGCTGCGGTGGCCGGGAGTGGCCACTGCACTCCAGTCTGGGTGACAGAGTGAGACTCCAACTCAAAAAAAAAAAAAAAAAAAAGAATGAGTTTGCTAGTTCTTAGGTAACAGGTGGTTGTTGATTGTCATTTGTCTGAACACAGGTTTGATACTGTTATAGATACAGGGAAATGAGCACTTCAGAACTCTCATGGGGAGAATTTTGGATTTAGAAAAGTATGACTGTGGGAATTCAGATTGTGAACACAAATGTCACAGACACAAAGGGCCTCTTTTCTGTCTCTTCCCCTCTTCTCCCACTTTACTTCTTACACACACACACACATACACACACACACACACACACACACACACACACAGACAATTATCCTACATAAGAAAGTAGGATAAGTAAGGTATATTCAAAATAGAACCAGTCTTTAGGCTTAGGACAATAGGATTTGGGGTTGTGTAAATTTCTTGGCTACTTTCACTGATTTTGAGAAATAGTATTTTTAAAAATTATTTATTAGTTTATTTGTTTTTGCCCTTTCTAAATTTGTAGTAACTTAAAACAAAGTCACTTGTCTTAGCAGAGAAGGTAAAGAAAGAAGTTTCTTCTTTAATATTGTTTAGTTTCACATGTTTTAAGGAAAGTAAGGCATTCCTTGGGCTGAGCATGGTGGTAGCAGCTGGATCACAGGAAAATCCAGAAGGGGAAGTGAGACTCTGGGAGAAGTCGGGAATATTTATTTTAAAAATTCTGTCCCCTCCAAGGTCTCCTGACAGAATTTTATTTGCTCAGAATTAGGACAGTTTTATAACTCTGTTTTAATAAGAGTAATTGATTGTTCATTTTCAACTTTGTTTTTTTCTTGTTTTGTTTTTGTTAATGAAAGCCACTGAATTGCAGAAGCAACAGGGATGCAAATCAGTGGAGTATTGAGGCCTGTTTGCGCTACTCTCACAGGCTAAACTGCAGCTCCAGGGAGACAAGCAGGTATTTGGCCTTAAGCCCAGTATTTTTTTTTTCTTGTTGTCAACAAACTGTTTATTTCCCTTCTCAGATTATTATTTTTTCTCACCCTCTTTTTGCAAGTCATACTTATTAACAACTTGTTAACTGTCTTTTTGGTAAGACAGTGGTGAAAAATGGTATCTTAACCTCCAACTCTTCATAGTTCATAAATTCTCCCACTCCCTCAGAGGAGCATCAGTCTGTGACCTTGATGTTTTTAACTCTGACTATTGAGTCATTTTAAAGTCTGTCCCTTGCTATGACAGCCAAAGCAGTGTGAGCACAGGAACTGTCCCAGTCCTTGCAGCTGATATCACACACTGTCGAGTGCTAGTGAAGACTGCACACTCCCATTGTCTGGTGACTGCTGGGTCCTATGGGGCCTGAGAAATCAGCTGTTTCCCAGGACGAACGCAAGTGGTAGGTAAAGTGATTGTTGTGGAGCCAGATGCTTCTTTCTGCAAATACCTGTCATCAGAGAGCCTCTATCCCACACACCATGGAATATATCTGAAAATATAAGTTATGGGCTTGTGAATTTGTTTGGGGCATTGCACAGAGCTTTAGAGTGCTTTTGAGAAAGGTGGGGCAGGAAGAATTTCACAGCGGATGTGCTTCCCCGGCTTTGTGGGAGGAAGAAGTGAATGTGGGATTTATTTCTCTCTCCCATCTTAGTTTGTTTCTTATAATATGTGGAGGTATAGGAAGTTCTGTAATTCATGTGAATTTAACAGCACAGAGTTGAAGCAAGTATTTCCTAACTTGCCAAGCTTTTTCTAAAGTTTTAAAAATCTTACATTTTTGTAGTAATTCAGTGTCATGGTTAACTTTGTGGGTTCTGAGATCAGATCCTGACTCGGACACTTACTAGTCATGTGAGCTTGGGCAGGTTTCATTATAGTTACAGTGTCAGGAGGGGGTTAATAATAATGCTTAATCTATAGAGTTGTTGTGAGGATAAAATGAAGTAACAAGTTTGGTGTGCTCAGAGATGTGTCCGATGGACACATCATGATTGGACGTTAGTCATTGGTCTGAATACCAGAAGAAACTACTTGTGGTCCTAGGAGGCCATGTGCCTCAGTGAGTCAGTGCTCTTTGGGTGGAGCTCCCAAGATTAACTCCTTGATTGGAATCAGGAAAGAATTAAATGTAACTGAGCTCATCACAATCCAGGCCAGCACCATCCATCTCCAACATCACTCTGTGATAGGAAACACAATATAATATCCCAAAAACTGACACAATCTTTTGCTGGAACAATGTTAATCATAAACTATAGCCAGGTATATTCAATAGTTGTAAACAACAGCATTTCCAAGAGTAAGATTAGGAGCCTATTGGTACTCAAAGTCCTAAAGGCATAACCCCGTTGTTCTTGACACTGGAAAATATGCCACATATGATATAATATAGCATCATCAAGATAGGTAAAATTTTGGTTAAAATATTGTGTAGTCAGTCTCTGAGTATTAGTTTATGTATGCTTTTAGATGATTATCTTCATACAAATAATGTTACTACAAAATTAAAATATTAATTGTAATCTTACCACTTTCCATCTCAACTTTCTTCTTTTCCATGTTTCTTTTTAATCCATCTTTTATTTTTTTTAATTGTTTTTTCAGTTGGAGTCTCACTCTGTCACCCAGACTAGAGTGTGGTGGCACGCTCCCTGCCACCGCAGCCTCGACCTGCTGGGCTCCAGCGATCCTTCCGCTTCAGCCTTCCAAGTAGCTGGAACTACAGGCACGCGCTACCACACCCGGCTAATTTTTTGATTTATTGTAGAGATAAGGTCTCACCAAGTTGCCCAGGCGGGTCTCGAACCCGCGGGCTCAGGCAATCCATTCACCTCGGCCTCCCAAAGTGCGGGATTACAGGCTGAGCCACGAGCCCGGCCAATCAATCCATCTTTTTAAATTAACATATGCTTCATATATTAGAAGAGTTATATAACTTTGTATTTTGCTCTTCTTCACTTACCTTCATTTACTGTGAATATTTTTCTTATGCCTTAATATTCATAATTATTCATTTTAATGTATAGACAACTTTCCACAGAATAGAAGTATCTTGTTTTATTATTTCTTCCTTGTTGGATACTAGGGTTGTTTCTATAATATCACTAGAATAGCACTTGGATTGTTTCTCTAGTCATCAATTTAAAAAGTAGAATTATATTCATAATGGTTAACTTGATTGCTTTATTCTTATATAACATTTTGTTCAGCTCCTTGGTATAAAAGACACTTAAGGAATAATAATTCCAGACCTGGAGTTTGGAGGAGAAAACAAAGCTTAGTAACTGAGAATATTGTTAGAATAACACTTGGATTCTTTCTCTAGTCATCAATTTAAAAAGTAGAATTATATTCATAATTGTTAACTTGATTGTTTTATTCCTATACAACATTTTGTTCAGCTCCTTGGTATATAAGACACTTTAGGAATAAAAATTCCAGACCTAGAGTTTGGAGGACAAAACAAAACATAGTAACTGAGAATAGACAGAATTTTCTCCAGAAGAGAACTATTTATTTTCTCAAAAAAAATTAACTGAGTATTTTGCATGTTCCTGGTGCTCTGTTAGGGCACAAGGGCAAAATGGTGAGCAAAAATACATGGTTATTTTCATCTTAGAATTTGAATTTAGTAAGGAAGTCATTTTAAATCAGATATTTACACAAATAATAAATCATTCTTCTAATAGCTACACCAATAAGATTTGTAATGCCATAGAATTGAACTATAGAGGGTAACCAAGGAAAGAGGCTCAGGGAAATTGTTTGAGGAAGTCATATTTGAGATGAGTTTTGTAGGATGAACAAGAGTTAAACTAGAAGGCCAGAATGTGTTTTAGGCAGTGGGGAGAGCATCTGCACCAGCCCTGTAGTAAAAGGAAAGGACTCATTGGAGATGAGGAAGCTATGCCAGGGTAGCTGAGGCACAGATATTGAGGCAGCTTCTTTTTTCTGCAGCAGGAAGGCACATTGTTCTAGACTTTTTTCTAAGGATGTAAATGGGAGAGTTGAGTCAATGTCTTTCTTAGTCTTACTCTGAAAACGTCTCAATGCTACTGTAAAAACTGGTCCTAATATTGGTAAAAGCCTTCAAAGTTGCTTGGTGGTCTATTTATGCTTATTAGACATAAGCATAAATTGATGACTAGAGAAAGAATCCAAGTGTTATTCTAACAATATTCTCAGTTACTAAGCTTTGTTTTCTCCTCCAAACTCTAGGTCTGGAATTATTATTCCTTAAGTGCCTTATATGCCAAGGAGTTGAACAAATGTTATATAAGAATAAAACAATCAAGTTAACAATTATGAATGTAATTCTACTTTTTAAACTGATGACTAGAGGAACAACCCAAGTGTTATTCTAATGATATTATAGAAACAACCCTAGTATCCAACAAGGAAGAAATAGTAAAACAAGGTACCTCTATTCTGTGGAAAGTTATCTATACATTAAAATGAGTTAGACATAGCATTGCATTTATACTCTATAAGAAAAAGGAGCTGCCATATTATATGATCTTTTTAAAATAAAAAATTCACATCTGTAACTTTATGCTAATAAAAGACATTTCATTATCAAGATAACTTCTGAGTCATGCAAAGCAAACATAAATATACTGGTTGACATTAAAGTTGGCCAATTATCTGTAGAAACTATATATTGCATATGAAAGGAAGTCAAATTCCTTAAACATCTATTATTATCGGAGTTCTCCAATCTTATAACTTCTTCAGTAGAATATCAACTTTCTAAATGTCGGGACAAATTACAGCTATTTATGACTTAATCTTCTTCAGGCTATAAAGGACTCAAAATGCCTGCCCTTTCGCTTTGGCACAGATAGTGATGATGGGTGGAGTTTGTAGTTGTAGCACTTTGGGTCTCTCGACATGCACATATGTGATTAATGGGTGTGTTATCACCACCTCACATTTTTATGGCACTTTAAATTTTCTAAAGCATTGTCATATTTTCTTAATGTATTAAATGTCCAGTTCTAGAACTAGAGTGGACTTTAAAGGTCATTTGGTCTAAAAGTGCTTTTAAAGGAAAAGGCACGGGAATCACATAACCTTAAGGCAGTAGTTGCTAACTGCAAGTCATGGAATTAGCTGGTCATGAAATCAGTTTATTGGGTTGTGACTAGCATTAAAAAAATAGAATATATTTAAATGCAGTAAGAATAATGTTGCTTTCTGCCAGGCTTGGTAGCTCAACCTGTAATCCCAGCACTTTGGGAGGTTGAGGCGAGTGGATTGCCCGAGCCCGCGAGTTCAAGACCAGCCCGGGCAACTTGGAGAGACCTCATCTCTACAATAAATAAATAAACAATTAACTGGGTGTGGTAGCACGTGTCTGTAGTTCCTGCCACTTGGAAGGTTGAGGCAGAAGGATTGCTGGAGCCCAGCTGATCAACGCTGGGGTGACCGTGAGTGTGCCACTGCACTCCAGCCTGGGCGACAGAGTGAGACTCCAACTCAAAAAAAAAAAAGAAGAATGTTGCTTTTTGAAACTTTTGTTCAGTAGCACTTATGTTAGCAAACAAGGTATGTGTTTATTTGGCCACGTTTGAAAAAATAAAATACAATGATAAAGTAAATAAGTAAATACATAATACTGATTTTTAAAAAAGCAATGAGTTTGGTGAACCGTGTTTAAACCGTACCTCTGTACTCTACTAGCTAAGTGGCTTTGGACAAGTCATATGAACTCTTTGCTACACAGTCTTCTCATTTCTAAACTGGGGCTAACTAATACCAATTGTGTGAATCTGCATTGAGCAATGATTTAGGGCATATATAAAAAAGGTTCCTAGGAGATATTTAATCTGTATAAATATTTTTTGATGTGCAACATATGTTCACATACAAATTGAGAGACAGAAAGATATACAAATGTGGTTGATTGACTTAATTAAACAAGTAATGGAAGCCAATGGGACCAAATGGCTTGTTCAAGATCACTGAATAAACTTGAATCACAATCAAATTCATCTCTTCTGACTTGTGGTCTTTCATATTTACCTCCATTCTTGTCCTTCACCTTTAGAATTTCTTTTCCTGCTTCAGATTTTCCTCTTCAGGGATTTATTACTTTTTTACACTAAGCAGAAAATAAATAGCAACCCCTGACCCTATGGCCTCAGAATGCCATGCTTATGTCTTGCAAAGGACATCTCTAACCATAGACTATTGACTTATAACAATAGAGTATGCAATATTGAAGAAAGAAACTAAACTGGATGCCAATAAATCTAATTTTTAATGTCTGATTTCAGTGATTAACTCTATAATTTTAAATAAGGCAAACTGTGTTGTATCAAAAAATGATATTGAACTAGGCTATAACTGAGAACGTTTCTACTCTTAATATTTTGAGAATATAAATGACCATTACTTACCAGAAGCAATTATCAATGGTGAATGCATGAGGTGATCTGTAGTTTTTTTATTTACTAAGCCATTCTATACATTGTTCTGGAGGTTCTTCTATGAAAATATTTCAATCTTAGGTTGGTAGAAACTCCCCATGGGAACTGATATATTCCTTTGTATTTATTTGTTTGTGAGCTGCTACAATAATAAAATATAGCACTACCCTTTCCATTCTTTGTTACTGAACTTTATTTAAGTAGTAACTTAATCTATAAGATCCAGATCAAGTAACATAATTTCTGCAAAACTGTCACACTCACCCAGTAGAAACAATCACACCTAAAGCACTTAGTTATACCAGTCACCAAAAAGCAATGTGATTATTAGTGTCTGTCTCCCATACAAGACTGATGTATTCCTAGGACTTATACTAGTGCATGACACATAATGGAGGCCCAATAATAATAATTATTATTATTTTCTGAGTCGGGGTCTTCCCTGATGCTCAGGCTGGAGTGCAGTGGCACAATCACGACTCGCCACAGCCTCAAATTCCTGGGCTCAGGCGATCCTTCCACCTCAGTTTCCCAAGTAGCTGGCATGCACCACCATGTCTGGCTACTTTCTTCATTTTTTTTTTTTTTTTTTTTAGAGACAAGGTCTCACTATGTTGCCTAGGCTGGTCTCGAACTCCTGGACTCAAGCAATCCTTCTGCCTTGGCCTCTCAAAGTCCTGGGATTATAGGCATGAGCCACCACACCCAACCCCAGGAATTATTTAGTGGATAAAAAAAGACCCTGGAAAAATTTGCCAATCTCTGTGACTGTTACCGGGTGTACTAGACAAAACAATGTACAGATTCTTCTAGGATAGTCTTCATTGCATATTTGATACTTTGCTATATTTATGATAGAAACAATAATGAAGATGGTTATGACAAGCTGAATATTGAACAGCCTTGGTGACTTGCAGGAAACTGCCCGTATAACTCTTGACTCATCCCCTAAAACCAGTTTTGCAATCCCATGCATTGCATCTCCCTTCAATATTAGTTGTCACTACAGGGCGTACATTGTTTGTTTTCTGGTGGAAACTTAATGTAGAGCTGCAGAGAGTGAGAATCAGCCAAAAAGAAATAAGTGCATAAAGGGTATGGGGCATATGAAGGAGAGTGTGCTTCTTTTTGGAGTTAAACTATTTCCTGAGAATCATCTCTTTAAGAATCAATTTATAAGTGCTACACACCAGCTTCTCAGGAGCGTTCCTCCCATGTTACCAAATTAGCAGAATCATTGCTAGAGTTAATTCATAGTAGAAGAGCAGCCAATGGCAATTTAGGTGCTAAGTTGATTACTCTGGGTAAGGGCAAAGTTTAATCAAAAAGGTTGCATGGTGCAGTGTGGTGGCAGTAGACTTGATTTGTTTCCAATCTTGCCATTTGGCAGCTGTGTGACCTTGCAGAAGCTACACAATCTTTCTGATACTCAGCTCTTCATTTGTAAAATAGAAAGCAATGGTTCCTTCCCTTCCCTGTCATAGAATTGTTGGGAACTTCAGTTTAGAAAATAAATAGATGAATGTCTATAAAATGTAAAATGTTATTTACTGCTCCCATTTATTTTATTTTGTATAAAAAGATAATAGCAGGTAGCACTATATTTTAGCTGTGGGTAGGAGTACATTTTAGTTTGGGAATAATAATTTAGGCAATAATACTGATTTATTATGTTTAGTTTAACCTAAATATTTTTTGATGCAAATTTAGTAGACTAGATGTGCCATACAAACTGGCTTTTAATGAGAAGATCCAAAATCAGGAGATATCCTTTCCTACCATCGATGTTTGACCACTGAGCCATCTGATTATTATTACAATCAAAATGAATTTTTTAAAGCATACATACATTTTAGTAATTTAAAAAATTACTGTTTTCCCCTTTGAGATGGAATGTGTTGAGGGTATATGGCTTATGTTCTAGCCTGCCTATAACTAAGAATCCCAAGATAAGAAGGGAATTAAGCTATCAATAGAAAATTGTGCTTTCACAGCTGTTCTGGGTCAAATATTGAATCAAAGTGTTTCAATCAATTTTTTTTTAAGAGAGAACAGCGCTTTGTTTCATGGGGAATGTCCTAGCATAAAGGGAATCTGTTTGCATTATATTGTGTTTTCAATGAAGGGAACAACTGTCACAAGGTCATTTCATTGGGTATTCATATGCTTCTATAGCAATTACATTAGATTTTTGTTTCAGACAGTCTCTCATAGGCTGGATATCTTCCCAGAATGAATATAAAAGAAAACATACCATATTATATCATTCCATATTATGAAAAGTTAAATGCTTTTATAAAAGAGGAAACAAAAACAAGACATTTTGTTTGGGACCTGCCAAGATTTCAAACCCCATTGGGTCTTTGTTTGGCAACACAGCCTCTCCTTCCCAAGGGAGAGGCTTGTTTTCTCTGCAGCAGTTAGCGTTTGTCACACACCTGGATTTAGAGGGACTTATGAGGTGAGAAAAAACTCATTTTAGAGCGTTGGTTTTATACCAAAGCCCCTTAGTCAAGCAGAATAGAAATGTGTTTGCATGTTAAATTCTGGCTTTCTTACACCCTTTGGAAAGACAGGCTAGCTTTTTTGTTTAGATTTTAAGTACACTGCTCTCCTAGTAAAACTGCAGACTCTGAGAGTCTGGCTGCCTCATTTAATTTGTAGCATCAGAAGAAACAATCCCTGGTGAAAACGTAAACACCAGACTATTATTTACCAGTGATACTGGCTCTGAGCCTAATCTTCAGGTGTCTCCAAAAACTATCTTTAAAAGAAAGATCTTTCGTGTTTAGATCTTATGAAAAATCTACATGCCTGATCAGGTGCTTTGTTTTGTGAACATTCCTGGCTGGTTCTGGAAAATATGAAATGACTTTGCAGACAAGATTTCCTTATCTGACTTCAAGAACTTGGCTCCCTTGAATATCACCCACAGATTTTGGTCACACCTTGATGGGAATACAACATATTTTAAAAAGACACATGCATGGGAATTTGTAAGAGATATTTATAATGAATGCATTTGGTCAGGAACAATACTATTCTTGTTTATTAAAACAAGATAGTTCAGTTGTCTTCCTTTTTTTTTTTTTTTAATGGGGGAAGTGTGAATCTTACAGACATCATTAAAGCAGAGGTGCTTCTGTAGGGGGCAGTATAATCAATTTCTCAGAGTTTAATACAAAACGGTCATTTTGAAAGGAGGGTCTGAGAATGTAGAAGAAAAAAGAAACCCAGGATTTGGAATTGCAAACTCTGGATTTGAAAAATGGCTCCATGATCCTGGGGGAAGCCCCTGACTCCTGAAACCTCAGTTTTCTCACCGTAAAGTGAGAATAATTCTCTGTCTTTTATTCTATGGATCAAAACAAAGTGACAGAATGTGTTTCAAAGTGTTTTATGTATATTAAAGCAGATATTATTACTACTGATACTATTGGGAGAGGAAAGAAAGAACATAAAGAATGATAAAATACAATTATTTGTTGTATCCTACATTCCACTCTAGGTGTTATGCTATGTATCAAAGATATAAAGATACAGGACACAGTCCCTGACCTTGAAAAGCATGCCTGATAGGAGAGGCAGGCTTGTCAAAAATAAAATGGAAAGACAGTATGGTAAACGGAATAAGGAAGATATCTACCAGATCCCAGCTTAAGTGAGTGTGGAAAGGCTTAAAAGAAGATACCCAATCTTTAATACTTAAAAGATTGGTAGAAGATCATCCCACACTCTGGAGAGATGGGTATTCCAGAGAGAGAGATGGGCATTTCAGAAAGAAGGGCATTCCAGAGAAAAGGGCATGAAGGAATAACCGCAGACAGGATGAGGGATATGTCAGTAATTTTCTATGCCTAGAGCTCTTCTTATATGTGGAAAAAACAGAGTGAGTTGAGGTAAGGAGGTACCAGATTATGGAGGGTTACTTTCCCTGAGTAATCATCTTCCTCCAGAGAAAGGTTTTAAGCAGATAAGTGCCATTCATCTATTTAACACATGCTTATACATTATTGTACTTTCTGTCTTCCAGGCATTGTTCTAAGAGCTTTATAAATGTTAACTCATTTTATTCTCATAACAACCAGGCGAAATAGATATTATTTTTATTCTCATTTAACTTTTGAGGGAGATGAAGCATAGACAGGTTAAATAACACTCACTCCCAAGGTGACACAGCTGGTAAGTGATGGAACAGGATTCAATCTTGGCTCTGGAGTCCACATTCTTAACCACTGTGCTGCCACTCAGGATTAGTTCTATGTTTTAGACAGATCACCCTGGCTACTACGCAGGAATGGATTAGAGAGGAGGCAAAGCTGCCAGCAGGGAGGCCAGTTGGGATGCAGGTGCAAGAGTCTAGACAAGAAATGCTGCACCAATGAAGTAGGAGAGAGGGAATGGTTGGGTTCAAAGGATATGTTCAGAGGTATAATTGGTAGTAATTAGTATGGACCGACTGTGCAGTGCAAGGGAGAAGAAGGTAGGTGATGATTCCATTAACAGTACTAGAGTAAGAATGGGAGAAGAATGAATTTTGAAGCAGCTGTGGAATATAGTATCATGTACAGATGATGGTTATATGTAGCTGGAATTCAAAGAAAGGATTTGAGCCTGAAACTTGGATTTGGGAGTCATCACTGG
This sequence comes from Tarsius wallacei, assembly GCA_963574415.1. Taxonomy (NCBI): domain Eukaryota; kingdom Metazoa; phylum Chordata; class Mammalia; order Primates; family Tarsiidae; genus Tarsius; species Tarsius wallacei. Next base: position 11,277 of record CAUYQG010251804.1, read on the forward strand.
AAGCTGTGGGTTATATATGTGATTGCCCTGCGAAGTTTTAGAAACAGATCCCTACTGGTTTTATCTGGCTTGCAGATGTAGATGTTTGTTGTCTCCTTTGGCATAAAGTGAGAAGAACAAGGGGCTTGAAAAAGAACTCGTGGAAAAATCAGTTACCATAGTGCCTTTAAGAATGGAAGAATAAGAAGAGGCAAATAAAGGCTAGAATGAGCAAAATTCTACCAATCTATTCAGCAATTAGTTGAAATAGAAATGTGCAACTATTCAAAGATTGTCAACTTCAGAAATAGCAGTTCACAAAAAAGAAAGGATAAAAGATATATTGAGTATTATTGGTATAGAAATAAAACATTTAAGAACAAAGTTTTGTTCTTTCCTGGGAGGACATTCGAGTATATCTACTTTCAGCTTTGTTCTAAGAAAGTGTCACTGTGAGCTCTTGGAGTTAGGATTAATGATATGATGTAGTTTACAGGGAGTAGCTTTCTAGGGGCAAGCTGGGGTGTATTCCTAGAGGCAATATGCTGCTTTCACAGAATACTTGGAGGTGTAACTTACTATTTCACCCATTATATAAGCATTTTTTTTTTTTTTGAGTCAGGGTCTCACTCTGTAATCCAGGCTGGAATGCAGTGGCACATCACAACTACTGCAGCCTCGACCTGCTGGGCTCAGGTGATCCTTAAGCCTTAGCTTTCCAAGAAACTAGAACTATAGGTGTGCGCCATCACACCCAGCTAATTGATTGTTTATTGTAGGAATAAGCTTGCCAAGTTGCCCAGGCTGGTCTCAAATCTCTGGGCTTAGGTAATTCTCTCGCCTTCACCTCCCAAAATGCTAGGATTACAGGTGTAAACCACCGTGCCCAGTCTATACAAATAATCTTAATATACAAAAGACTCTTTTTTGTTTGTTTGTTTTTGAGTTTGGGGGTCTTGCTATATTGCCTAGGCTGGTCTCAAACTTTTGGGCTCAAATGATCCTCCCACCTCAACCTCTTGAGTAGCTGGAACTACAGATTTGTGTCACTGCGGCTAGCCATAAAATAATTTTATGTAAGCGAAAGAACAACAATTGCAGAGTAGGGCATGCCCTTTATGTTCTTTTCAGCAAGACTTCAGATTAAAATTCAGCCCTGAAGAAAAGTGTGAGGATTATAACATGACAGGGATCATTGAAGAAAAGTATCATATTCAGTGTTTGCTGGGAGGTTTTACTGGGAGTTCATCTCATTGTGCTATGTTATTTTTAAAAGCCACTAAGTAAAAATGATGTTGCCAGAGGCTTTTTTGATGAGTGTGTCTATCCTCAGCAATTTTAAAGCACCTAATACTGAAATTTAGAGTGATATTATAAGAAGCCATTTCTGATTATAAAAGAATTAATATTTAGACATGTTAATTATATAATGGATCATTTGTTACCTCAATAATTTTTTCAGGTGCATAAGGTGAGGGCAGGCTATATTAAATTTGGGCTTCGCTTTTCTCATACTCACTATTTATATATCAGCAGAATTTTAAGAGGAAAACTTCTGCACGTTTGAATATTTCAAGCACAGTGAATTTGATTATAAACACTACAGAGACAGACTGACTCCAGTATAATAAAAGTCATGTTATCTGGCACTCTACCCACTGGAAAGTTTTAAAAACTAATATTTTTAAAGTTGAGCTCTTCATTCTAGAAACTGGTTCCAAAACTACAGCTAAAGTAAACAGACTAGAATTTCTGCAAGAAAAATATTTTTTGAAAAATGGTGACATAGAAGGGGAGAACTGTGATGTCATTTATTTTAGTCACCTAATAAATCACCCAAAACATAAGGGCTTAACACAACAGTGGTTTGTTATTTCTCACCATTCTGTGGATTGGTTGGGTGGTCCTTCTGCTCCAATTAGGGTCATTTGATTGGCTTTATTCAGCTGGTGCCTGGGCTGGGCTGGAGCATGCACAACGACCTTTCTCTCATATCTGGGACCTTGAAGCTAACTGTCAGCCAGGCCACTTCAGTCAGTTCTCTTCCAGGGTTTCATATGTCCTCTCTCTCGACTTGGGTCTTCCTTTCTGTGGAAGAGCTTGGACTTTCAACTAGCATGGCGATGGATTTCCAAGAGAGCATCAGTGGATGCTATCTGTCCTCTGAATGGCTAGACTTTGAACTCACACAAGACTTATCATTACAACCTCTTGGTCAATGCAAATCACATGGCCAGCTCAGATTCAAAGGGAGGGGAAATAATCACATCTTGATGGGAGGTGTGGGCTCTAACTAGAAGTATGGATGCAATTGTCGGTGGCCATCTTTGGAGAAAATCAACTACATTATTAAAAGTATATTTTCTGGGAAGAGGCTGCTATGGCTCCTTCGAAGGCAGTGGTAGACTAAATATATAGAACACTAATACTTATAAAGAACTTGATTGGTCTGTCTGTACTAGAAAAAATTGCTTCTCAGTAGCCTTTGCTGGATTTCTTTTATATCTTCAGTCTCTGTACTCACAAGTTATATTCATTACCTGACAGAGTCATTATGATGTACAGATTTAAGATTGCACTCTAATTTTTACTAAATGTTAGGTCGAATGCTGGGGAAACAGCCATGAGCAATACAATCCTGGTTGCTTCCCTCATGCATCTTGGTACTGAGATCTTAAGATCTTTTTTTCAGTGTGAAGATTTCTAGGGCAAGGAAATGAAAGATTTAAACCCAAACAAGGTTATTGTCATCTCTGTAGAGAACACTTAGTTGTAGCAAATGAAAAATACTCTGTAGTCAAAATGAAATTTTCCTAAATCGAATGTCCTTAATTGAAAAGGACACTTAATCAAGAGGTTTCCCAGGGAAAGAGCCAGCAGATGACAACTGTTTAATGCCACTCAATGACAGTGACTTTGGTTTAAGTGTGATGAGCTTGCCATCTCAGGCAGGAATGTGAGTTTTTAAAATTTTACTTTGTTTTTCCTTATTAATCATAAAGTTTCATTACAAAGTGTGTGTGTATCAATTGTCTTTGATTCTTTGTTCCTAATCTTAAATAGTTTTCTGGGTGACTCAGGGTGAGGGGTTGATTTACAAGGTTCTTAAGTTCTGGCTTATGTGTCTAGTCCAAGCTTTCAAACATTTGGGTAAGACAAATAAACCAAGATATACACTTAGGCAATTTGAGTAAAAGTCTCTGTGACTCTTCTCCTAGAAAAGATAAAAACAAATAAGTTGTATTTTGACTAAAATCATCTTTTTGTTAGTGGGAAGTATTCCTAATGCCACATATAACACACATGCTACAAATCAGGTCAAGTCCCTAGTGTTATGGTGTTGTCAATGACTCATATGGTAGGAATAAAGTCATTACCCAAAACTGGGGATAATTAACTAGATTGTTAACATCTGGCCCACCATCACTGTTAGTGTTTTTAACTATCTAAAATGTACCCCTTCATGTTGTCCTTAATTTGTCATATACTATATACTGGATTAATAGTGCTGGCCTCTGGCATTTAAAAAAATTTTTATTATAAAGATGTGGAGTACATTTCAGGGTTAGGTATTTATTTTAAATAATATTTACATGATATATTTTTTCCCACCCTTTTATTTTTCCGTGTGCATATATTGTTATATTTGAAGTGAGTTTCTTGTAAGCAGCATGCAATTGGCTCATGTTTTTCATCCAGTCTGTCAATTTCTGTCTTTTAATTTGTTTATTTAGATGATTTACATTTAATATTATTTACATTTAATATAAAAGGCGTATGTCTGTCATCCAAGATAGCTCCAACCTTCCTAATTGCTGTTGTCCCTTAAAACTTCAAAAATTAAAAAGAGAATTAGTTATTGTATTATTTTGATAATTTAATTTGTTTGGCTTTTTAAAAAAAGTCATTAATGCAGAGCCCACCAGGTTGTAGTGAGGATTCCAGCTTATTATGCTTGGCATGTGAGCAAAAAAGTAGGTCATTTACCTTTTATTCTCAGTCTTTTCAAATGTAAGTATAAAGCTTGTTTTCAAACCTACAGTGATGACTTATGTGTGGTCAATTAGCAATCTGTAAGGCCTGCCCTGACTTCTTCAGTGTATGCTCTGATGAGTTCCACAGTTGTAAGATTCTCTAGACTTTCAAAGTGAAATAATAAGACGTAACAATACAAGGAGGCGAACAGAGGATATTAAACTTTAGGCTTTACTAAGGCAGAGGTTGTGTCTGTTTTGTTCACCATCTATATATTTAAAGCACAGCATAGTGTGGCACATAGAAGACATGTAATTAATATTTGTCAAGTGAACGAATGAACAAATAAAGCAGTAAACTAATTTCAGCTCAAGAACTGTCCTCATTGCAGTTAGATCACCCTTTCTTTCATCTTTTTCTGTCCATGTTTAATCCCCATCTTTCAAGGCGCAGCTTAAGTCAAACTCCTTCACATTTTCTGAATTCTCCCTAACTGAAAGTTTTCACTCCCTCTTCTGAAATCTAACAACCCTTCATCATGCTACTAATCACTTTATACCTCTTGTGGGTGGTGTTTATTCACTTGGTTTATTATGACCCCCAAGCCCTTAATTCTAGAAAGGAACATTTATTTCCTTTTGATCTTGTTACCATAGGCCCTGACACAGTGTTTTGTACCCATCAGAGGCTCTTGTTGAATGTCTACAGTAGGAAATTACAACTGTATGAGATGGTTGTTGCTTTCATCTGGGAGTTGTTCATGATGATGATGAAGGGTTGTCAAGTTTAGAAGGTGGCCCTTTAGGTTTCACTACAGAGGAATAAATGGGCAGAAAAATATCAAGACCCAAAACTTGTGTGTACTATCACGATGGCTTTGTCTTCAGAATTATCACATTTTTGAAGGCAGCAGTCAATATCTTCTCAATAAAAAATTAGCTGTTTTGATCAGGATTTGGTTGCCAGTTCCACTTGCCATTAGAGTGGGAGTGTCTCCTGAATTTTCTATAGTTCTTATAGTTTGAGGTTTTACGTTGAGGTCTTTGATCTATTTAGAGTTGATTTTTGTGTATTATGATAGGTAGGGGTCTTGTTTTAATCTTCTGCATGTGGCCAGCCAGTTTTCCCAGCACCATTTACTGAATAGGTTCTCCTCTCCCCAGTGGTGGGTGGTGGAGGCTTTGTTGAAGATGAGTTGATTGAGAAATTGAGATTTTGCTTCCAGAATCTCTATCCCGTTCCATTGGTCTATATGCCTGTCCTTGTACCAATACCAGGCTGCTTTGATAACTAACTGGAATTCTATACAGCAAGGCAAACCAACACTACAGCGACCAACAACTACATGGATGAATCTCACAGACATATGCTGAGTGAAAGAGGACAGACACAAGAAAGAGCCCAGTCGGTATGATTCCATTTCCATGAAAACAGGCAAAATGACTCTGTGTTTGGGTTGGGGTAGTTTCTGAAATTTCATTCTCTTTTTCTTTGGGTGTACATCTACGGTACATGCCCCAGCTTCCTCTGCAGTCAGGTTGTGGCCGTATGACTAAGTTCGTTCCAAGACAGTGTGAGCAAAGTAGTGTGTTTTGCTCCCAGGCCTGATTTGTAATACATTTCCTTATGTGCACTTTTGCATACTTTCTCTTTCTGCTGACTGGATGCAAACAAAACTATGGCCGTAGGATATGGTGAAGGGCATAATAGAAAGAGCCTGGATCCCAGAATGACTGCATGGAGGAGAGCTGTCCTGCCAGCCTGAAAATCCATCCTGGGCTTTACATGAGGAAAAAAGTACACTTCCTGTTCTTTAAGACATTGACATCTTGGAAGCCTATTTGTTATATAGCATAGCTATCCCTAACTAATACACAACAGTGATTAAAGTAGGTTGGCACTGGCCTCTATTTTAAGCTCTGACATGTAAAGAGCTTGGAAGTCATAACTCCCATCCTTACAAAAAAGGCAGGACAAACAGAAAATCAACAATTTTCTTGAATTCATCAGAGAACCAGGGAAACTCGTTTCCTGTGGCTTTAGAGTTTTAATTTACTCAACTTCATGGACCAGGAAGCACCAAGCTGAGAGTGTGGTTTAAATTCCTGTGTCCATTCCTAACTATAATACTAGGAAGAGATTCATCCATGCAGTTTCAGGTAGCTGGAGTGTTGGTTTGCCTTGCTGTAAAGTATTCCAGTTAGTTTATCTATTCTCAGCTGAGGAGCTTGGGTGGTTTCCACTTGGGGCGATGATGAATAGTGCTGCTGTGTACTTCTTGTGTGTACCTTGTGGGAACATATTATGCTGTGCTGTTAAGTCTTATACCGGGACTAAAACTTGTCACAGGGCAAGCTGTCACCTTGAAAACTTGAGAGTCTGGGACACCTAGAGAGAGACACAGCAACTGAGTTCTGCTTATATGGGGCAGCGGCTGCTGGAGCTTAAGCTGGTAGGAACATATGCATGGTGATTTTGAGGAATCGCTGGAGTCTGGAGTGTGTACTAGTGCGAGAGTGAAAAACTCTGGGGGGGAGCACAGTTTTAGGGGCCACCACACTTTTTAAAGCTTTCCCTCCAAGAACCCCGCCAGGGTCTGTCTGTGAGGACCCAGCAAGAGCCCCTGGTGGCGCTGGCAGAGGGAGGGGAAGAGCAACTATAGTGAAAGATACTCAGAGACTTCTCTACACCAAATGTCTGTTCTCCAAGGGGGAGGACTTTGCCAGAATACAATTCAGGAACCCTATCCCGCCGGGAAAGGGGGTTCCACCCCTCTCCAGCTCCCCCCAGCCTTCCTGTCTCTCCTAGGGAGGGAAACATAGTTGACAGGGGTCAAGGTCAGAGAGAAAGATTGAGAATGCTACAGTCAGGGAAGGAAGTAGGGGACCTTCAGGGAAATTACATCACTGGAGAATCATTTGCAAGTGTCACAACCCCCAAACACAGGCCCACTAAAAGACTGAAGCTTAATCACAGTTTATAGAACATTTCCATTTTCTATATTTTACCATGACACCAACAGGGTTCCAGGGTATTAACAGTGGATTATAGCAGGAAGAGCTGCCAAATACAGACTTGCTTTAAGGAGAAGTACACAAGGAAACCCAAAGTCAAGAGAGTAGACAAGAACAAGAATGCTTGAGGAATCTGAACCCTCTAGTGTCTCTAAATACAACAAACCTTAAGCAGACCCGATTCTTAGCAAGATTAACATCAATCCTCACGCTAAAGGCCTATAGAATCTGTTTTTATTATTTAATTCAATATATATGGCTGTGTACAAGGAAAAAATAGCTAGGCATGGTGGTGCATGTCTATAGTCCCAGATACTCAGGAGTCTGAGGCAGGAGGATCACTTGAGCCCAGGAGTTTGAAGCTGCAGTGAGTTATGACTAAACCTCTGCACTCTAGCTTGGGTGACAGAGTAAAACCCAGCCTCAAAAAAAAAAATAAAAAAGTACAGAGTATATCAACAGTCAAAAAACCCCACCAAACTCTGAAAAGATAAAGCAATTATTAGATAGAGAGTTTAAATTAATAATGACAGATGTATCAAGAGCTTGAATTAAAAAGTACTGGACAGTCTGCAAGAACAGAGGGGTAAGTCCAGCAGACAAGTGGAAACTCAAACAAATAATCAAAAGGACATGCTAGAAATAAAAAAAACACAGAATGGAAATGAAGAGTGCCTTCAATGAGTTCATCAGGTGACCAGACATGGCTTGGGAAGAAATCAGTGAGCTTGAACACAGGTCACTATGACTTCCCAAAATGAAATGCAGAGGAAAGAGAATTAAAAAAAAAAACCAAAAACAGAACATAACATACAAGAAGTATCAGATACCATCAAAAGTGTAGTCTGCATACTTGGATGAGCAAAGAAGGAAAATAGAAGGAAGCAAAATAAATATTTGAAGTAACGATGGCCAAGAATTTTGCAAAATGAATGATACAGACCCAGGAAGCTCAGAACACCATGCAGAATAACAAAAATATACCTAGGTATGTCAAACCCAACTGCAGAAAACCAAAGATGAGGAGAAAAATCTTAAAAGAAGCCACAAAGGAAAAACGAATAAGGATAAAGAATGACTGCATATCCTATAAATGAATAAGGATAATGACTGCAGACTTCTCATCATAAACCATGCAAGCAGCAAGGAAGTGGAGGAAAATATCAACAGAATAAACAAATTTAGAATTTAGTGAAATTGTCCTGAAATGTGAAGAAGAAACAAACACTTTATTAGATAAAGAAAAACAGAGAATTTATGGTCAACAGACCAGCCCTGCAAGAAATGTTAAAAAGAGGGTCCCCAGGCAAAAGGAAAACAATGTAAAAAAAGAAAGAACATTGGAGAAGAAATAAATAAAAATAAAATAAGATGTTTTATTATCTTACTCTTAAATAGTGGCAATATGTCAGGTAAATTTAATATATACATAAGTGAAATGATTGACAGCAATGTCATAGGGTCAGGAAGGAGCACGCTTAGTGAAAAAGTACCTTCATTACACGTGAAACAGTATAGTGTTATTTGAAGATGAACTTCCATTAGCTAAAAATGCATTTTCTGAAGTCTAGGGCAACCACTAAAGAAATTTTTTTAAAAGTATAATTGATATGCTAAGAGAGAACAACGTGGAATCATAAAATGCTTAGTTAAAACCCAAGAAGTCTGGAAACAAGGGGGAGAGGATAACTTGGTATTTGTTTGGAGAAAGACAAGGAGATTTAGAGAAAACAAAACAGAGCTCAGATTTAGAGCCATGAAGATTTGAAAATCTGGTATGTAAGAAACCTGGCATTGCAGATCAGTGAAGAAAGGATGGCATAAGAACTGGAGAACCTATTGGAAACAAATTGTCTCCGATAAACCATTCACATAAATAAATTCTGTATACTTTAAGGTGAAATTTATTGCTAGTATTCTTTATTATACATGTACACGGTGGTTCCCCAACCTGTGTACATGTATAATAAATGATGGTTTGACTTCACAATTTCTTTCTTTCTTTATGCTGCTGCCCAGGCCGGAGCACAGTGGCACCATCACGGTTACCACAGTCTCCATCTCCTGGAATTGGATGATCTTTTCACTTCAGCCTCCTGAATAGCTGGTACTACAGGTGCATACCACGGCTGGCTAATTTTTTTTTTTTTTTTTTTGTGGAGACATGACCTTACTATGTTGTCCAGTCTGGTCTTGAACTCCTGGGCTCAAGTCATCCTCCCACCTCAGCCACCCAAAGTGCTGCAATTACATGAGTGAGTCACTATGCCCAGTCTCAACTTACAATTTCTGACTTTATGATGGTGTGAAGGTCCAGGTATTCAGTAGAAACCATTGTGGTGATTCCTAAAGGAGCTAGAAATTGACCTTCCTTACAACCCAACTCATCACTCTATAAAAAAAAGATACCTGTACACTCATGTTGATTGCAGCATTATTCACAATAGCAAAAACATGGAACCAATGGTGCTGCCCATCGAAAGTGGGCTGGATTTAAAAAATGTGGTACCTATACAAGATGGAATATTACGCAGCCAAACAGAAGGACAAAATTATGGATTTCGCAGCAACTTGGATAGATTTAGAGTCTATGACACTCAGTGATCTATCACAGAAACAAAGAACTGAGTGCCACGTGTTATCACTCATAAGCGATTTAACATTTAACATTTGAACATTTTTCGTAATACTATAAGAAAGGGATTGGCAGTAGTGGGAAACTGCCTGGTGGGGAGGTAGCACATAGCATGAATAAAGATACCTGATCTCAAACCAGGCGAAGTGAAGACCCAAGGGAGACCCAAACTTTACCACTTATCTACCTAATCCTGAATTGCACCCCCATATTTAAAACAAATAAAAATAATTTTAAAAAAAAGAAACCATATTTTGAGTACCTATACGGCCACTGTTTTTTACTTTTTTTTTTTTTTGAGTTGGAATCTCACTCTGTTGCCCAGACTGGAGTGCAGTGGCACGCTCCCAGTCACCGCAGCTTCGACCTGCTGGGCTCCGGCGATCCTTCCTTCTCAGCCTTTCAAGTAGCCAGAACTACAGGTGCGCGCTACCACATCCAGCTAATTTTTGACTTCTTGTAGAGACGAGGGCTCACCAAGTTGCCCAGGTGGGTCTCGAACCCGTGGACTCAGGCAATCCACTCGCCTTGCCCTCCCAAAGTGCTGGGACTACAGACTGAGCCACCGAGCCTGGCCTTGTTTTTTACTTTCAATACTCAACACTTTATTATAAAATAGGCTTTGTGTTGAGATGGTTTTGCCCAACTGCAGGTGATTGTAGATGTTCTGAGCACATTTAAGGTAGGCTTGGTTAAGTCAGAATGGTTTGGCAGGTTGGGGGAATTAAGTGAATTTTTGACTTACCGTATTTTCGACGTACGATGGGTTTATTGGGACATAAACCTATGGCAAGTCAAAGAACACTGTATATTCTTTTGTTTAAATGTTTTTCAAATTTCAGTTTATAATTTTAAAATGTTTAAGTAGAGGGCTGTTTGCACTGCAGAACCTCAGAAGAGCTTGGAAAATGAGTGCACCTTGTACGGCAGGAGGTGGGTGAGCCACGCGGGTCTGAGACCAGAGGATCAGTGGGGGACATGGAAAGAGAGCAATTAAGTTTCCAGATTCCCTCTCCCACCTTGGCGGGAGAAGGAGGGTTTACTCACCGGAAAATGATGAGGGCCATGGGTGTGAGGATAAGGTGCCGTTCGGAGAAGTGGGTGATTAAAATGTTGGAAGACGGGTGTCAGAAGCGGGGAGGGGTGGACTGGGGGACTTCTATTTTTTGTTGTAAGCCATGTTTTTTGTTTGTTTGTTTGTTTTGAGACACGGTCTAGGTCTGTCATCCAGGCTGGAGTGCAGTGGCACAATCATGGCTCACTGCAGCCTCGAACTCCCAGGCTCAAGTGATCCTCCTGCCTCAGCCTCCCAAGTAGTTGGGGGTAGGTACACGCCACCATACCTGGCTAAGTCTTAAAATTTTTGGTAGAGACAGGATCTCACTGTGCTGCCCAGTTTGGTCTCAAACCCCTGGCTTCAAGCAATTCTCCCATCCAGGTGTCCCAAAGCGCTGAGATTATAGGTGTGAGTCACCGTGTCTGGCCAAGTATTTGACTTTTTAAACCAAGTACATATATTATTCAGATAAAAATAAAAGTTAAACGTAACAACTACCCCCAAATCAAGGTCTCCTTTGGACTTGGCCATTGGGATGACTTTCTTTGTTATGGTCCGACACAGACCAGGAAGCAGCCTTCCCAGAGCCCACAGTCTCCCAATGGCAAACCTTGCCCTTCAAATTCACAGGTCTCATGCCTCACTAGACATCACTGGGGCCAGGACTCCAGGAAATAGGTGTTCGGTCCAGAGAATAAAGGGTGTTCTTGTCATGACTTCACAATTTATTCCCAACTTAGTTCTTCTCTTTTTCATTGTTCCCCCTGAACTCAATAATTTATCATTTACCTTGGACTTGCTTCGGGCTATGCTATTTATAACAATAGAAACAGCATTTTTGGCTTGTCACCTTCCTCCAAAGGAGCTCAGATTGTCTCTAACCCTTTAATGTGCATAAAAGACACCTGGGAATCTTGCTAAAATGCAGATTCTGGAGAGTGGGTGCTGAGTCTGCATTCCTTACCAGCTCCAAGGTGAGGCTGGTTCTGTTGGACAACATGAGACAATTTTTTGGAGGTGATGGAAGCATTCTGTATCTTGATTGTGGTTATATGGGGCATATTCATTTATCAAAATTCACTGAGTTTATCATATGTAAGTTTTACCTCAATAAAGTCTATTTCAAAGGAAAAAATTCCTTCTATGTGTATTGTAGATATACACGTGAAAGATGAAACAATAAAGCTGTTAAAAGGAAACATAGAACTTGTGTCTGGATAAGCAAATCCCTCTTAAAACAGGATTCAAAACAAGTTAACCCTAGGGGGAAAAACACACACATTAACTGAACTACATTAAAATGTAAAACTTCTGTTCATCAGTAGACTATTAAGAGAGTAAAAAAAGCAAGTCACAAATGGAAGAAAGATATCTACAATACATACATCTGACAAAGGACTTGCATCTATCATATATAAGGAACGATTACAATTCAGTAAGAAAAAGAAAGCCCGACACAAAATTGGGAAAACACTTGAACTGGCACGTCACAAAGGAGGATATCCAAAATGGTCAATAAACACACGAAAAGGTATTCAATTTAATTACTCATAAGTGAAATGCAAATTAAAGCCACTTTTAAAAAAACAAGCACCCACCAGAATGGCTAAAATAAAGAGCCAGGCAATACTGGGTGCGAGTCAGCATTACAGCAACGGGAACGCTCATCCTTTATGGATGGGCCCAGAGATTCAAACAATGTCCTTGGGAAACTTTTTGGCAGTATTTATTAGAGGAAAGCACACATATATTCTAGGATCTAGCAAACTCACTCTTGGGCGGACAAAACACACGTTTCTAGAATATATGTATAAGAATGCTCAGAGCAGCATTATTCATAATAGCCAAAAATGGAAAACAACTCAAATATCCACCAACAGTAGTATAAATACAATGTGGAGTATTCATAAAATGAACTATTATTGGCATAAAAAAATAAACGAGCTACTGCTATATGCAACAACAAGGAGGAAGCTAGGGTTGCCAGGTAAAATACAGGATATCCAATTAAATTCGTATTTTCAATGAAAAACAAGTGCTTTTTTAGTGTAAGAATGTCCTGTGCAATATATGGGACATGTTTATTCTAAAAAAGTCTCATTATAAGTTATGATTATATCACAACGTTATTTTTTTAACTGGCCACGTTGTTTCTCGATGTGGGTCTCACTGAGTGGCATCGGTGTGTTCACTTTGTGAAAATCCACACAGCTGCACACTTAGGACCCGTGTATGTCTTGTGTGCATGCTGTGCTTCAATACAAAGTTTACCTAAAATAACAATAAACTATCCCTGGCCCAAGTCCCATTTACTGAGAGCCTGCCTCTTGCCTCGAGGGCCCCATCTGTTGTTCTCGCTGCTGTCTGTGATCTCTGTAACCTGTACATCCATCCTGGCTCCCAACTCCTGCTTGGAACACCCTGGTGGCTCCCTCCCCCTTGCCCATCGGATGGCATCTGTTCCCCTCGGCACAGCACCCAGGGCTCTTGTGACCCCCCCCCCCCCAGTTCTTCGCATCTTTTTTCCAGCATTGAACTAACCATACCTCCACGGCGTTGTACGTGCTGTTTTTCCTACTTTTGGGCCAGGCAAAAACGTATTTATTTTCCCAGTCTCATTTCGGCTTCTATCTGCTCTGGGAGGTCTTTTCTGATTCCTTCAGGCAGACCTGACTGTTTTTCTCCCTAAGGTCTGTCTTCATTTCATGCATTCTTTATAGCAACTGCATTATCTTGCAACTGACTGTTTACATGTCTGTCTATGTCTCCTCGTCAGATGAGGGGCTTGTTGGGGCAGGAACCCCATCACTTCATCTTTTTATCCCTAGCGCCCAGCAGAGTGTCTGCAAGTGGTAGACGCTGGGTGTGTGGTAAATGGACGAAAAAGTGGGTCATGACAGTAATGGGTGTTAGTGGATGCGGGTCAGGCAAAAGTACAGAAGAAAAGGCATTGCAGGCTGGGTGCGGTGGCTCACACCTATAATCCCTGCACTTTGGGAGGCAGAGGCGGGAGGATTGCTTGAGGCCAAGAGTTTGAGACCATTAGGCAACACAGTGAGACCCTGTCTCTACAAAAAATTAAGTAATTATCTAGGCGTGGTGGCACATGACTGTAGTCCCAGCTACTTGGGAGGCTGAGACGAAAGGATCACTTGAGCCCAAGAGGTTGAGGCTGTAGTGAGCTATGATTACACCACTGCACTCCAGCTTGTGTAACATAGGAAAAAACCCATCTTGGCCAGGCTTGGTGGCTCAGTCTGTAATCCCAGCACTTTGGGGGGCCAAGGCAAGTGGACTGCTTGAGCCTATGGGTTCGAGATCAGCCCGGGCAACTTGGTGAGACCTCGTCTCTACAATACATAAAAAATTAGCTGGGTGTGGCAACGTGTGCCTGTAGTTCCGGCTACTTGGAAGGTTGAGGCGGAAGGACCGCTGAAGTCCAGCAGGTCGACGCTGGGGTGGCCGTGAGCATGCCACCGCACTCCAGCCTGGGCATGCCACTGCACTCCTGTGAGACTCCAACTCAAAAAACAAAACAAACAAACAAAAAAACCACCTCTACAAGAAACTAAAATAAAAAAATTAGCTGGGTATAGTGGTGTATACCTTTAATCCCAGCTACTCAGGAGAGACTGAGGCGGGAGGACAGCTAGAGCCCAGGAAGTCAAAGCTGCAGTAAGCTATGATCGCACCACTGCACTCCAGCCTGGGTGACAGAGCGAGACCCTGTCTCATAAAAAAAAAAAAAAAAGAAAATACTTTGCAAAAGGTTCACATTAAATTTTAGATTTGGAAAGGACCCTTGAGCACGTGGGCTGTAAGTCACTCTGCTCATGGCGCCACGTAGCCACAATGGGCCCAGTTACGTACTGTTTGCCTACTCTGGCAATGTGCTGGAAGCATATTACATTTCTCACTTAATGTTCCATGAGAGGGTGCTGGCCTATCCCCACATCATAGATAGGATGACAGATGCAGGGAAGTTCAATGACTTGTCCATGATCACATGGCTGGTAGACAGCAGAACACACACTCATTACACTCGTTGTTCTGTGAAAAACACCAGGCATTGAGTCACTAAAATGCCCTCCCAGAACAGTCAAGTCAACAGAGGAAGTGTCAGGTGCCCACTCTGCCCAGGACAGCATTTTGACTCAGGCAACCTTTCTGGTACCTCTCAAATCAGTCTCTGTGGGTAGCCACCCCCTCTCTCATGGAATGGCCCACTGGGAAGGAGATGACACCTTAAACACCTAAACACAGCCTTCAGCTCTGTCCAGAGACTCTTGACTCCTGTCTGAGATTTTCAGGTTTTAAACAAAACAAAAATCTGATTCACTGTTTCCAGTCCTACAGGAAGCTCAAGCCCTTTATTTATCTGCCACAGAAACAGAGAAAAAAGAAAATCAAACCAGAGGGGGAAAAAAACCCTTTATGTCTTAGAAGAGTTTTGAATGCATCTCATTTCACACAGCACCAAACATTGTTCATGACAGAGGCTGCAGAATGAAGCCCAAAGTAAAAGACAGAAGGAAATGAAACGCATTACAATAAAACACACACACTAATAAATAAGAGCCCGAGCAATGAATCCAACTCGGAATATACCACTGGCAAGAAGAAATGCCCCAAAGCTTTGCTTAAACCAAATAATAGAAGAACAGATGACTCCCCTGGGTCTCTGGGAAAAGTTAATACATACAGGAGGCTGCAAATAGAGGCTCTGTTTGGGATTTTGGCAGGAACCACAGGGCATTAACAACATTCAAGGTGAAAGAAAGAGGGCTTGTAGATTTAGGGACAGGGACATTTTCATCAGATTACAAAAATAGGTATGTCTGGACATCTCTACCGGGCTCCCGCGAGCTGCAGGGCATGTGCCCACCCCAGAAATTAACCAGGGCAGCATTCAGTGCCCTCCAGGGAGACCGACGGCTCCTAACTGCCCAAACGGAGAATTAATTTAACTCCAGAGATTTGGATAATAAGGATGAACCCTTAAGGGTGATGAAGATTTTCTTTGGGAAGACTTCCCCCCCCCCGCTGTGCAGAAGCCTCTTAAGTGTGTGGGATCAAAAGCGCTGGGTCCTCTGATGCAAGACCCTGTCACTGATGAGCTAAGTGACCTCCTGGCTGACACCTGCCCAGGTGCTGAGGAAGAGGCTGAGATCTTCCAAGCAGGGAAGGATCGATCACACCCCACACCCCACATCCGTATCAATCCTCTCTCTCATCGCCACCCGGGAAATCCGAATGCCATCGTCTTGCCAGAGTAAAGCAAGCCGAAGGACTGCATTAACGGGGGAAGCAGGGCCCTCACCCCACCCAGGAAGAGGATGGTTCGGAGGAGTGCACAACCGACGCGACTTCAAGACCAGAGAGGTCAATGAATAAAAATAAAGCCTCCCCTTTCTGAGACGAGTTGGTATTTCCAGCGCCGTTTTTCATCCACTTATCTCATGCGCTCCTCAGAGCAATTTTGTATAGTAGCAAGACAGGGATTATTTATCTCCATCTTGTTTGTGGAGAAACAAAACCTTGGGACAGTGGAGTGATTTGCTCAAGGTCATGAGGTCATCGTGGATTTTTAAAGCTGGAGGGGCTCTTTGTGGAGCCGAACAAGGGCAGATGACTAATGGGGCAGACGAGCTTCAGCGTTCGGTTTCACACCCACGGCAGACGTCGACAACCGATCACGGAACCCTTCCCCAGGTCTGGTGCCTCAACCCCCTGCTCCAGTAAGCCATTACTAGTTGATTGAAATTACCACTTAACATCCCAAGCCCTACCTAATCTTCTCACATGACATGTGAGGAAACTGAGTCTCAGAGGAGAAAAGGAATTTGGTCAAGGCTGCCCAATGGGTCAATGGGTCAGGACTCAGATTCCCCCTTCCTGAGCCCAGCGATCTCTCCCGTGCACCATGTGGTGCCTTATCTGTTGCATAAAGAATTCTCTATTAAAAGATGCACGCCAATGACATTCCTCATGACCTGGCCAGAGCAAAGTGTCTTTTCCGTACTGAACAAATTACCAGAGGATCAAAGACGACCCAAAGATCTTAAGCCTGAGCTGCTGGCGGAATGGAAGGGACGGCTTAGGAATGGAAAATCACAAGTTTGATTTTGTAGCTACTCCATGTCCAGGCAGGCATGTCAAGACAGTTGGTTATTAAAGTCTAAAGTTCACGAGGGCATCCTGGGAGGAGATACAAACTTGAGAGTTGCTAGCATGCAGATGACTCTTAAAGCAAGAGGCTAGAGGAGACCATCCCGTGAGAAGAGGCCCAAGGACTCAGCTGTGGGCAACTGGACCTTAGAGGTGAGGGATACAGGAGTCAGAAAAGAGAGGCTGGGGTCAGGCCCAGTGGCTCACACCTGGAATCCCAGCACTTGGGATACCAAGGAGGGAGGATCGCTTCAGTCCAAGCGTTTGAGACAAGTCTGGGCAGCGTAGCAAGACCTCACCTCTACAAAAAGTTAAAAAATTAGCTGGACACGATGGCGCGCCTATAGTCCCCTCTTGGCAGGCTGAGGTGGGAGGACTGCATGAGCCTAGGAGTTCAAGGCTGCAGTGAGTTATGATCACAACACTGCACTCCAGACTGGACAACAGGGCGAGACTCTGACTCTGAGAAAAAAAGAAGGGCTGTGAAGGATTGGCTGGTAAGGTGGGAGAAACACCAAGAGAGAAGAATGGACTCTACTGGATGCCAATGAGAGGTCAGGTTCTAGAAGGACTGAGAAGGACCCATCAGACAGGTGTCCTTGCTTAGAACTGTTTACGTTGAGTGCTGGGCAAAAGCCTGACTGAAGTGGGTTCAAGCAGGAAGAGGAGGAGAAGGCCTGGGGACAGTCAATGCAGACAACATGTTGCCGTAAAGGTGTTATGGGGCTGAATTCTGTCCCCCCAAATTCATATGTTGGAGTCTAACCCCCGGTACCTTAAAATGGGATGTATTTAGAGACACAGTTCTTAAAGAGGTGATCAAGTTAAAATGGAGCTATTGGGGCGGTGTTCACACACAAAGGGGATTTTTTTTTTTTTTTGAGTCAGGGTCTCACTCTGTGGCCCAGGCTGGAGTGTAGTGGCACCATCATGGCCACTGCAGCCTCAAGTTGCTGGGCTCAGGCGATCCTTCCTCCTAAGTCGTCCAAGATGCTGGTACTACAGGCGTGCGTGACCCCACCTGGCTAAGTTTTTCATTTATTGTACAGACGAGGTCTTTCCATGTTGCCCAGGCTGGTCTCAAACTCCTGGGCTCAGTCCATCCTCTCACCTCGGCCTCCCAAAGTGCTGGGATTACAGGCATGAGCCACTGCGCCTGGCATGAGCACATGACACGAGGGACAAACGCATAAGAGAAAAGACCAGGTGAGGGCAGAGTGAGAAGACAGCCATCTGCAAGCTATGGAGAGAAGCCTCAGAAGGCACCAACCCTGCTGGCATCTTGATCTCAGACTTTCAGCCTCCAGAATTGTGAGACAATACATGCCTGTTGTTCACGCCACCCAGTCTATGGTATTCTGCTATGACAGCCTTAGCGAATTAATACAAAAGGGATGCTGAGAAATGCGGTGATGGCTGGAGGGAAATGTAAAATCAAGACAAGTTTGTTGTTTGTTTTAAAGATGGGTGATATCGCGTGTATCAGTACTCTGATGGAAATGATCCCTGGAGAGAAGGAATAAAAAAACTGATGATGCGGCAGAGAAAAGACAATTGCTAGAGAACCATCTTGGACTGGGGAGACAAGGTGGGCTCTGGTGCCTGGTGGGCCCTGGCAGGTGGACAGACCGACATCTCAGGAGCAGGATGGGTAGAGGCTCCAGGCAGGGTGGAAGGAGGAAGTAAGCACCAAGGGAGGAGGGTGAGGAGGCTTCTTGGGTTAATGAGTCTGGCTCTGCCACGAGACATAAAAGGCTGGGTTTTAAAAATGTATTTGAGGCTGGGCGCAGTGGCTCATGCCTATAATCTCAGATCCCACGCAGTTACAGCACAAACTTGCAGGGGACAGATCAACCTGCTTCCCCTTGATTTTATATGGAACCTTTATATAATTTTGTATCTTTCTTAACTAATTTCTAAATAATTTTTGGGGGGCAAAGAAGGGAGAATTGCTTGAGCCCAGGAGTTCGAGCCCTGCCTGGGCAACATAGCAAGACCTCCTTCTGCAAGAAATAAAAACAAATTAGCCGGGCATCATGGCGCACGCCTGTAGTCCCAACTACTCAGGAGGCTGGGGCGGAAGAATCGCCAGAGCTCAGAAGGTCGAGGCTGTGGTGAGCCATGATGGTGCCACTGCAATCCAGCCTGGGCGACAGAGTGGGAACTCGACACACACACAAAAATTATTTAGAAATTAGTTAAGAAAGATACAAAATTATATAAAGGTTCCGTATAAAATCAAGGGGAAGCAGGTTGATCTGTCCCCTGCAAGCTTGTGCTGTAACTGCGCCCTTTCCCTGCTAGGACAACAGGGACATCATTCACCCATCTGTGGCCTCCCCCAACTCAGAACACTCAGAATGGGGCCCGGTAAAAGAATGACCCTTAAGAATATGGGAAGAAACACTTCAAAGATCAATCAAGAACTCTCACAAGAAATGAGGAAACTCCGCATGCCTCAGTCTGTTTATCTGCAAACAAGGATCACCATGTCGGCTCCCAGAGGCGCCATGGAGGTTAACAAGTTGGTTGTTCAAAAGCATCTGAGAATTGGAGACCGGAGGCTTGGAAGGAAGTGCGAGGCATCATTATTATTCCACTGAACGTGTTGCCCTGAACTGACTATACTCGAATCCTTTTAAAAACAGGCCGTTTCTTCTTAGAAGACTTGAGCGAATCACATAATCCTTACGCAGAGGCAGGGAAGGAAGCCCTGATGTCAATAAAATGCAGTTGTACTTCATAGCAACACTTATTCACTGAAATAACAACTTACTAAACCTCAGCTCAAGCTGGCGCAGGGCTTTTGTTTGCTCTCTGATTTAAAAAAAAGGGTGGGGGCACCACCACCACCAAGATGTGTCCAAGAACGTTCGCAAAAGACCCAAACTGCAAGCAACGCAACTGCGTAGGGTAGGGCAGATAAATAAATCGTGGGAAGTTTGAATCATGCAGTACTATGCATCAGTGAAAAAGAACACCCACCAAACTACGGCTGCACACACATGGGCGAGGCTCACAGGCTTGGCTGAGTCAAGAAACTGGAGAGCAAGGGAAGCAAGCATCCCCTATGACTCCCTCTACAGACAGCGACAGAGGTTGGGAGAATCTTTACCTTGGGGATAGGGGAGGGCCATGACTGGAAGGGGGCATGCGATCCCGGGGCGGGGGGGGGGGGGGGCCCAACAAGAAAAGCGGACCCCCCCAAACGAGGATGGAAAAAACCCAGCCGCAGGGTTCATAAAAAATGTTTTTTAA
>CAUYQG010251810.1:0-22389 GCA_963574415.1 Tarsius wallacei
GGTCCAGTGCCACAGAGAGGTCGGGTGCAAGGGGGACTGGAGATGTCCATCACACGTAGTAGCGAAGCTCATATCTGCCCGCCCACAGCAGGGTGGGACAAGGAGAGTGGCCGGTGCAGAAGGCATTCTAGGTTCCAGCAATTAGACGCTTGTCTCTGAGCACGAAGACAAGCTAGGGCGGTCGCTGGAGTGAAGTCTTGGGATCTAGAAAAAATTTGTGCTGTTTTTTCAAGCCAGGGGATTCTCCCTGTGATTAAATGCCAGTGGGTGGAGCCCGTGGAGAAGCCACAGGGGACAGGGGATGCCACGCTGAGGCTCAGAAGACATGACCTGTCCCGGTCCAGAGAGCTCGGCAGAGCAAGACTCTGGTTTCCTACACAGAAAATGTGATCCTCTTATGGATGAACCGGGATGTGCGGAAGCTTCAGTGGGGAAAGGCTAAAGATTTCCATTTATGAAACTCAATCCTGCCTTTGCCTTCTGCTTTTCTGAAGCTTCTTAAGAGATCCCGCTTTAGGGCACTTCCCAAACTCTGGGTACCTGGGAATTCCCTGGCAGACTTGTGGGAATAATTGAACACGTGCTCAAATGGAAAATGTTCTCAGATAGACAGACAGATAGATAGATAGATAAAGCAGGTATTGGAAAGAATTCAAGATTGTAAAATTAAGGAAAAAAGTATTCCATGGACATTTCATTCTTCAAGGAAGAATAAGATTTGCTTTTAAAATAAAGCTCTCAGACTGTGACCAGCAGAGGGCCAACCCACACCTCGTGCTCTGAGGTGGGTTGGAGGAACGTGGGCCTGGCCTGCAGGGACTAGGGTCCTGTCCCAGCTTTGCCACTCGCTGGTTTCAAGACGTTGTGCCAGTGCCTCTCCAGATCTTCATCTGCTCTCTCTCAAGTGGGAATTATACGGCCTCCCCATTGTTCCCCAAAAACGTAATGTGAAAGAGCTTTGAAAGCTACAAAGTCCTATATAGGTTCAGATTATTATGGTCATTTTATTTTACTCCTAAGAAGTTATTCTTCTGGAGAGTTAATTAGCACAATTGACGTATTCCCAATGTGTGTATTATATGAGGGCTTGTATTGTTTTATTTAGTATTTTATTTGCATATTTACTTCTTTTTTTTTTTTTTGAGTTGGTGACTCACTCCTTTGCCCAGGCTGGAGTGCAGTGGCACACTCCTGGCCACTGCAGCCTCGACCTGCTGGGCTCAGCAGATCCTTCTGCCTCAGCCTTCCAAGTAGCCAGAACTACAGGCGTGCGACACCATGCCCAGCTAATTTTTTGATTTATTGTACAGACGAGGTCTCACCATGTTGCCCAGGCTGGTCTTGAACCTATGGACTCAGGCAATCCTCTCACCTTGGCCTCTCAAAGTGCTGGGATTATAGGCTTGAGCCACCATGCCCGGCCTCATATTTACTTCTTTTCTTAATCATCTTAAAAGTATATCTTCCACCTCCATCTTTGTCCAATTCTTTCTGAAATTTTCTGTTCAACTGGAGATTTCTTTTTTCTTTTTTTGTTTTTTGAGTCAGAGTCTCACTCTGTCACCCAGGCTGGAGCAAAGTGGCATGATCACAGCTCACTGCAGCCTCCAAATTCTGGGCTTAGGTGATCTTCATACCTCACCCTCTTGAGTAGCTGGGACTACAGGTGCATGCCAGCACACCTAGCTAACTTTATTTTCTGTTTGTTTGTTTGTTTATAGAGATGATGTTTGTTTGTTTGTTTATAAAGATTGTCTTGATATGTTGCCCAGGCTGGTCAACTGGAAAGTTCTACGTAATACTTATAGATCTGTGTTTTAGCCAAAGACTCATTGGTGTGCAGAGAAAACAGGAAGTCTATTTAAATAGCCAGGGTATCTGTGCTATAAAACAGACTGTAGAGACCACTGAATGATGCAGACCCAGCGAGATGCCCAAGTTCTAATCTAACCCAGCACACCAAACACCTTCTTCTCTGGGTGTGGGGGCCACGTGAAGTGAGTCTGGGGCTTCAACTTGTCACATATGTCAGACCCGTTTGCCCCAGTCTCTGAGGCTGAATCTGCTGGATTTTCTGGTTTGGAAATATTTGATCAAAGTCTGTCCATTCACCTTTCCCTCAAACTCCTCTTGCATCGACCATCCACAGGATGTTAAGCTACAGAGCCCGAGTATTTGTCCAGAATTCCCACCCCTTCCTATGGGGTTTGCGTTGCTGTCGGAATCCCTGATGAGGGTTGGGAGAAGAACTACGTGTGCCCGCAGCCCTGCTCAGCTCCTCACACTGGAAGCTAGATGTTTGCTATCCATATTTCCAAATTCATGAGATTTTATTCACTTGCCTATTAGAGCTCTGGAAGGTGGGGAGGAAAGGAAGCCTCCAGAGATATCAGGAAAAACAAGTTATGAAACTGAGTGTCGCTGGATGCGGTGGCTCATGCCTGTAATCCCAGAACTTTGGGAGGTGGAGGCGAGAGGATGGCCTGAGCCCAGGGGTTCGAGACCAGCCTGAGCAACATGGCGAGACCTCGTCTCTACAATAAATAAAACTAGCCAGGTGTGGTGGTGCGAACCTGTAATTCCAGCTACTTGGAAGGCTGAGGCGGAAGGATCATCTGAGCCCAGCAGGTCGAGGCTGCAGTGGCCGTGAGCGTGCCCCTGCACACCAGCCTGGGTGACAGAGTGAGACTCCAGCTCAAAAAGCTGGGGGGGAGGCCCGGAAACATGGCTGCTCATCCTATTTCGGTGATGTGGTGTGGCCACCAGCCCTCATATATGAGTTGGGAGAGGTTCGGGGGAGCGCGGCAGATACGAGGTCACCAGCCCCCAGATACGAGGTGTGTGGGGGTCCAGGGGAGTGTGGCAGGTGGGGCCCAGGGGGAACTCTTGGGGAGCAATCTGTCTGAAGAATGTTGGAAAAAAATACATTTCCTCCATCCCC
Organism: Tarsius wallacei; assembly: GCA_963574415.1. Lineage (NCBI taxonomy): Eukaryota > Metazoa > Chordata > Mammalia > Primates > Tarsiidae > Tarsius > Tarsius wallacei. The sequence goes on from CAUYQG010251810.1 coordinate 2,942, forward strand.
CCACCCCCCCCCGCCAAAAAAGAAAAGAAATTGAGTGTCAACTGCTGCTCTGCCCATGCATGGAGAATGTCTGCTGTCCCTTCCTCAGCACCCCTGCCTTGCCTCCGAATTCCACCCACATCAACGTTGTTAGTGTTGCCATGCCAGAGAGAAAGCCTTCCTCGAACGAGTGCTCAGAATTGTAGACAGGGGTCTCCGGGAGGGACAGGCAGGGGCAAGGTCTTCAAGGGGTGCATGTGGAACTGTTACGAGCTCTGGGCCAAGCTGCCTGGGTTCGAGTCCATCTCCAAGGCTTTCTGAGGGTGGGTGAGTCGTCCAACTGCTCAGGTCTGAGGTCTTTGAGTGTGTAGAATGAGATCCTGCACAAAATCAGAGCTCGGTGGTCTCGGTTGTTATTGTAACGGCTTAGGAGCATGGTTTATGATGATGAGGAGGGGCTGTGGTTCTAGCCTTTTGAAGTGCTTTTCTTGGCAGGATGCAGACGAATGCGTTTGGGAAACAGGAGGGAAGAGGTCCAAGGGTGGCCTTAGCTGTGGCTCAGCTGGAACTGTTCGTTAACATGGCAGCTCCTTTCCTCTGGACACATTTGCTCCAGCTTGAAATTTTGAGAACTGCCCTTCCTTTAGTGAGTGGCTCACAGAGCTCTGAAGCCCAGGCCTTTGGGAACGGTTCTCTGCAGAGACAACGGTAACCTACCCCGTTTCGTCTTCTCTTCCGTAGACCACAGAAGATGAGCCTTCTGAGAAGGACGCCCTGCAACCCGGCCGCAACATTGTGGCCGCGGGTTATGCGCTGTATGGTAGCGCAACCCTGGTGGCTCTCTCCACGGGGCAAGGGGTGGATCTCTTCATGCTCGACCCGGTAGGTACAGAATATGATGGCCTCTGTGCTCGGGGAGCCCATGGGCCTCTGTGCTTTAATGCTAGTCCTCTGGGATAATTGCCTGGTCATTTCTAATACTTGTGCCCAAAAATTGAGAGCCTACGTTTGGGGAATCAGCGTCGTCATCAGAAAACGTGAAGAATCCCTGTCCGAGTGGGGGAGGGGGACAGTCCCATAGAGTCAGTTGTATCAACTCAAGCCCTGTCCTGGAGGAGTTTATTTTCCAAAAATGCATTCTGCCTCTTTGGTTTATGGGAGCCGCATGATTTAAGAATCCCAATGCTGCCACTTTCCAGACAGAAGCATGGATTCTTCAGAGCAGTACCAGCCAACAGAATGCTCTGTGACTTTCACTTATGAATGCTGGTTGCTTTCGCCGTTTCCCTTGTGAGATCGTTGCCAAGTATAGTCAGATTTGTGAAAACTTGGATAATGTTGACCGGAGATCGTTTCAAAGTCTCCTGTATTCACTTGGATGAAGGTTCAGTGTTTCAATTTAATTCATATTTGCACATTTTTATTGAGCATCTTCTATGTTCCAAGGCACCATTCCAGGCAGGGAGATACAGCACCAGTCAAACAAACATGCCAGCCCTGTGGAGTTTACATGTTAGTACACGTGTGTGTGTGTGAGGGGTGGGGCTACAACATTTCAAGACAGAATAGAATTTATGCTACAGAAACCTAGGAACTTTCCAAATGGAATCTTTCTACAAATAAACCCATGAGACCAAGACACATTGCTGTGTCGCTTTCTTGATGCATTCATTTGCAAACGAGAGTTCTTGTTTCTTTTTTGTTGAGTCAGGGTCTCACTATGTTGCCCAGGCTGGAGTGCAGTGGCATGATCACAGCTCACCACAGCCTCAACCACTTGAGATCAGGCTATCCTTTGGCCTCAGCTTCCTAAGTAGCTGGGACTACAGGTGCATGCCTGGCTAATCTTTTTATTTTTTTGAGGAGACGATGTCTTGCTATGTGGCTCAGGCTGGTCTCCAGTTCCTGTGCTCAGGCAATCTTCCTGCCTAGGCCACCCAAAGTGCCAGAATTATAGGCATGAACCACCACACCCCTCAGAGAGAGCTATTGTTTTTGAGTGGCAAGGATCTGATGCCCGATAATGAGAGACCATCTAATCAAAGTGTATGAGAGGCCATATTGATAGTCGGTGGCTGTTGGTGGTCACACAATCAAAGGAACATATTTTCCAGATTGTGGTAAGGCTTTGCCACCGTCTCTGCCTCACAATAGGAAACAATGTTCCAGGGGCCTGAGAGTCCCACCCCCAGGCCCAGGGGTAGATAAACGAGGTCTCTGGATCCTGCATGGATACAGAATGGACTTCTCTGTTTAGGTGGGCTAGTGAATACCATTGCTTAAATGACCATTTTTATCTGTCATGTACTTTGCCGATAAGCAAGAGGGAAGATGATCCTGGCTCAGTTAAGTGAAAGGAATTACTGCATCAGTGGGAAAGCTGAGGACCCAGGCGAGGAATGGGCACTTCAAGATGCTAGAATCACAGCCCCTCTTCGCCATCACAAGCTGTGCTCCTAAGCCATTCTCATAACAACTAATAACAACTCAGTGAAGAAGCCATCATCACTCATGTTAGACAGAAGAGAGAAGTGTTTAGGTATTTTCGTAGTTGTTGAATATCATTGTCAATGTCTTGTTTCAACATGGACAGCATGACCTTCCCTCTTTACATTTCTTTTCTGGAGGTCCAGGAGCAGGAAGTACAGGAATGGTCTTGTAGCATGGCCAGTCTGGTTTAGACACCACCCCTGATTGTATCTTTTGCTCAGGTTTCAAATGCCAGGAAGAAGTATCTAATTTTCAAGCTAAGTCACATGTCTGACCTTGGTCTATAGGAGGCTCAAATATGAGTCTTCCTAGGCTGGCATCCAACGAGAAGAGTGAGTCCTTCAAAGGAAGTTAGGGTGCTTTTCAGAAACAGAACTCAATACTGGGCTGCTCCAAAGCAACAAATGTTCACAGTGAGTTATTAAAGCTCATGAGACAAAACCATGAAGAGCATACCTATAATAAAAAGAAGTTGGGGTTAGTAGGCAAGAGGGATGCCCTCCAGGGCAACTGAGGTGTTGTGCTAAGAGTGAGTTGGGATGAGCTCATTATAACACTTTGGTCTTTGTTTGGTGATTCTATGGAGGATCTGAGGAAGAGAGGGTCTGTTTTGGACTGGAGTTGTTTGGAAATGGGTGCAATTCATGATTAGATATCTTAATAATTTTTATCTAGGAGACAGGAAGATTAAAGTGAGGGTAGAGATTCAGTGGTAAAGAAGTTATCATCACTCATGTTAGAAGAGAGGAATGCTTAGTTATTTTTGTAGTTGTAGAGTGTCATTGTCAATGTCTTGCTTCAGACATGGACAGCATGGCCTTCCCTCTTCATGGTTTGGAAATATCTTTAATGTTCCTTGGGAACCTTCTGGACTAGCTTCCAGCTATAAGCTGTCATCTGGGGGAGTTTTTCACCTTCTCAAAATTTTTGACACTCAGCAAAGTAGATCTGGTTTCCAGACCCTGATTTTCCTCCTAGTGACTGAGAGAGACAATGACATTTAAGGTGATATCTGTAGCTAGCTGATAACATCCTCAGGACTAAGAAATAGATAGATATAACCAGAATTCAACAAAAAGGTGTCTGAAGAATGTCCTGTATGTATTGACCGTGGTGGCTACAGGGAGACTGAACACAATTTTATTAATAAGTCTGAGAATGTCTGTAGACTGTACCAGCTTTTTTTTAATGCCAAGTGGACAGTTTCTGACTGAGAGGATTTCCTCTTTTCCCCAGGTAGGAATGGTTGGTGTACCAGGAACTTTTACTCGCATTCAAGGTTGAATCACTATGATAAGCAAAATAAATGGACCACAAATTAATGGTCAAAGTGCATCCTTTTTACATGATGTAACTTATTGCTGTCATTGTTGATGACCAGAATCTTCCTCTAAAACATTAAACTGGGAATTAGAACTTGGGATATAAATATAGTCAGGTTCCTTTTAAATGAAGAGCTTCAATGACAGTAGAAGGTATAAAGGAAAAGAAAAAAGGCCATGGGCCCTCTTCCCTTTGATTTTTTAAAAAAAATCTCTTGTTATCTTACTTCTTGAGCTTCCTATGTGGGCTCTATATTCTCGCTGTTCTTTCTGCCAGTCATGAACACACCACAGGACAAACATGATCACAGCAAAGTCCTGGGTTCTGCCAGCAGCCCCCCATCTTCTAATGTTCCTTCATTGCTGTGGAGTGTGCACTGTTAGCTTCTGTTTACTGGTGTCTCTCTACTTCCTAGTGTCTCTTTTCATCTTTCTAGGCTCTTGGTGAATTTGTCCTAGTGGAAAAAGATGTCAAGATTAAGAAGAAAGGGAAGATTTACAGCCTCAATGAGGGCTATGCCAAGTATTTTGATGCTGCCACCACTGAATATGTGCAGAAAAAGAAATTCCCTGAGGTGAGTGAAGAAACCCATACCAGTAGCAGGGAGAATGCTGTCTCCATGGGGTCCTGTTTCCGGTGATGGCTTCAGAGGCCTTGCTGAAAGAGGTTGGTGCCATTGGTTATGGCTCTGGTCAGTATGAGGATGATGGACTTATAAGCAATCAGTATCTTTTATAGCTAAAATTTGCCTTCTAAAGATAATACTTACTTTTACATTCGAGTTTTTCCAGAAGAAATTGCTTACAAAGAAGACAGGGTTCACATTGTCAAAATTCAGAGGCTCAGGCCGGAAACGCTCTTAAATCATTTGTTGGCTGTTTGCTAAGCTCCAACCTAGAGATTCAGTCACTCAGTCACATTTTCTTTTAGAGGAAATAATTATATAAGGGGACCTCAAAAAGTTTGCCGAAAAATGGAATTAAAAGATAAAAATAAGATGCCAGATGTAGTGTAATCCCAGCACTTTGGGAGCTGAGTTAGAGGATTGTTTGAGCCTAGGAGTTCAAGACTAGCCTAGGCAACATAGCAAGACCTCATCTCTACAAAAAATTCCAGGTGCGGTGGTGTGTGCCTATAGTCCCAGCTAATTGGGAGGCTTAGGAGGAAGAATTGCCTGAGCCCAGGAGCTAAAGCTGTGGTGAGCTGTGACCATACCACTGCACTCCAGCCTGGACAACAGAGTGAGATTGCCTCCCCTAAGAAAGGATAAAAATAAGAAATACAAACTTAATTTCTCAGCAAAAGTCCCATCAAGTTCAAGAGAATTTTTAAGTGATGGTATCAGTCATTTAGTCCATCTCTAAATAACTGAGGGTCCTGGGAATTTAACCATGTCAAGGCAGTATTTTTTCATTATTCACTTAGAAAAAAATGGGTGCCTTTAAGATTTTTAAACTTTTTATTTTAAAGATGTGTGGTACAGTTCAAGTTTAGGTATACAAGTGGTCATCGTGCAGGTAAAGTTTGGGCCTCCCTTTGGTCCCCACTTTGCCTGGTTTGAGATCAGGAACCCTTATTATGTTGTGTCCCCTGTCCCCCACCCCACCCTGGCAGTATCCCGCTACCGCCAATCCCTTTCTTATAGTATTATGGTAAATGTTCAGGATCCGCTTATGCGTGAGAACATATGGAACTCTCTTCTATGTTTCTGTGATAGATCACTGAGTATGATCGACTCTAAATCCATTCAAGTTGCTGCAAAGTCCAAATGTTTGTCCTTCTTTATGGCTGCATAATATTCCACTGTATTTATGTACCACATTAATTTTAACTGGTCCAGTTTCTATGGGCAGCATGGTTGGTTCCATGTTTTTGCTATTGTGAATAGTGTTGCAATAAGCATGTGTGTGCAGGTATCTTTTTTGTAGAAGGATTTGAGTTTCTCCGGGTATATTCCCAATAGGGAGATCGCTGCATCATATGGAAGGTCAATGTCTAGTTCTTTTAGAAATCACCACACGGTTTTCCAGAGAGGTTGCATTGGTTTGCATTTCCACTAGCAGTGTAGAAGCATTCCTTTTTCTCCCTTGAAGATTTTTTTAAGATCAGGAAACAAAAAGAAGTCAGAAGGAGCCAAATCAGGATGGTGAGGTGGATGCCTAATGATTTTCCATTAAAACTCTTGCAAAATTGACCTTGTTTGATGAGTGGAATGAGCAAGAGTGCTGATGTGGTGGAGAACTCTCTGCTAAACTTTGGGTGACTTTCCCAGAACACTCTCACAATGGGCAGATGTGGGCCAAGGATGTTGCTCCCTGATGAAAAAACAAACTGCTGTGATTAGTCAATCCCAAATTGTATCCTACACCTTCAGCGGCTCTTGCTCTCCTCCTCAGCTACGCCCATTCATAGCTACCCATCCATCCATGCATCCATCCATGCATCCATGCATCCATCCATCCATCCATCCAGTCACATATCCATCCATCCATCCATCAATCCATTCATCTCTCTGTCAGCTCATCCATCTAGCCATCCATCCTCCCATAAACTCACCTACCCATCCATCCCTATCCATCCATCCATCCATCCACCCACCTATCTATCTATCTATCCATTGTCCATCCATCCATATTTTTTAAAACACATTTCTCAGAGCTTTTCTTTCCAGAGAAAAGGTAGGTCGAAGAGCAGTAACACCTGTCTCTATTATGTGGAGTCATTCTGGGTCTAAAAAGCCCAGGAGCTTAGGAATATGAGTTCCATCCATATTTCCTGGTTGTCTGCTCTGTCTTTCGAACGATCCTTTCCTCATTTAAATGTTTTAGTTTTATGACAACGTTTCTCCCACATATAAAAATTGTGGGTGTTCATGTATAAAACGTGGAAGGCAACCAAAAAATATACAGAAAATGCCAACAAAAACCAGGCGTAAGACCCTTTACCCTTAGAGACCCCACTGGGAACATCTTGATGCGTTTCTCTAGAATTTTGTTTTCTCTGCAAATGGACTTATGTAGTTACCAAATGTGATCCAATTGTGAACGTTTTTGAAGCCTGCTTTTCTATTTACGTTTATTTCACGAGCACTTCCTGGTCATTAACAATCCATCCACAGAGCATCGCTGTGCTATAACTTATTTACTCCTCCTCAGATTGTTCCACATTTGGGCCGTGTCCGGCTTTTCACTATATAAATAATGCTACCGTGAGCTGTGTACTTTGTCTTTGCCTATCTGAAAATTCCCTTAGAAGGCATTCCGAGAAGTAGGACTCCTGGCAAAATAGAATCCTGGAACCTCATTTTAGACCCCGCTGTTAAGTCAGCCCAAGGTATTTCATGTTGGAGCTGATGAAATATTAAGTAGCTAAAATAGGAAAAGGACTTGGTAATTTTTGCCTCTAAGGTGGTTTCATGGCATGCAGCTGAAGGACAATATAATCTAATGGTGTTGTAATTATGGGCTGATGTTTTAAGGGGATAATAAAAATAGCTCCCATTTGTCGGGTGAGTAATATATGTGAAGCCCTGTTTTAAGTGTTTTACACGTGTTAACTCTTTTAATCTCATGATGCCTCTTGGAGGTAGGTGGGAACTATTGTTGGCCCCATTTTACAGATGGGGAAGCTGTGGCACAGAGAGGTTAAATCACTTATCCAAGGTAAGTGGCTGAGCCAGGACCCAACCCCAAGCATTTTGACTGCCAGCCCTTTCCCTTAACACTCTGTGACGCTCTGTGACGCTGCTGGGAAACAATCAAGTGGGGAAGAGCGTAGCTTCTTCCATGCCACCAGAGTGCATTGCTTGAGGCAGCCTGACCTGGAGGGAGATGGCGCCTCCCTGCTCATTGCCAAGTTCCTGCCCTCCGCACCCAGGCTCCCCTTCCCCCTTTGCAAGCTGTGCGCCTGCCTAGGTGTGGGCGGGGCAGACGCCCAGCTGCAGAGCCCCCAGTTCGGTATCTGGAAGGGAGGAGGAACAGACACCAGGCTGTTCTCAGAAAGCTGCCTCTTTGGAGATGGAGGGTGGGGGCAGGAAATGAATGAAAAACGCGGCTTCACGAGTTTGGTGTTTTATTTTCAATTTTGCTTTCCCAGTTTTTAGAGTAGGAGACTTGCCTAATTAGAAGCAACATTTTCTTACATTTTTAAAAAAACCAATTCCATCTGTTGGTGCCGTGCCAGATGTGAGCTATAAAGCAGAAGTTCCTAGAGGCAAGGGTACTGTGAATTCTAAAGGAGACGACTAATCATTTTTAAGAATTTTTTATTATTTATTTTTAGGTTGACATAATTGTACACGTTATAATTGTGGATGTATAGGTATATATATAGATAGTGATGTTTTGATATATAATGTCTAGCTATCAGATTGCTATAATTAGTATGTCCATCATCTCAAACAATTATCATTTCTCTGTTGGGAGCACTCAACATCCTCCTTCTAGCTATGTGAAACTCTATAATAGATCATTTTTAACTATAGTCATTCTACGGGTTTAAACACTAGACCTTATTCCTTCAATCTAGATGTAATTTTTGGACCTTTATTTAAAAATTTCTCCCCGTTCCCTTCTTTTTCCTGCCATTCTCAGCTTCTAGTGTCCTTTGTTCTACTTTTTACATTCATGAGATAAATATTTTTTAGCTTCTACGTTCGAATGAGAGCATTTGGTGTTTGTGTTCCAGTCTTGTTTCACTTAACATAATGTCCTCCAATTCCATCCGTGTTGTCACAAATGACAAAACTTCATTCTTTTTTAATGGCTAAATAGTATATACGTGTGTGCGCACACACACACGTGTGTGTCTATATACCAAGTCTTCTTTATTCTTCTGTGGTTGGACACTCAGTTTGACTCCATATCTCGGCTATTGTGAATAATGCTACAATTAACATGGAGGTGAAAATATTTCTCTGATATACTGATTTCCTTCCCTTTGGATAAATGCCTAGGAGTGGGATTGCTGGATCATATGGTAGTTTTTTGCGGAACCTCCAAATTGTTCTCCAGAGTGGCTGTGCTATTTTACATTCCCACCAACAGTGCGTAAAGGTTCCCCTTCCTCTGCATCCTCGCCAGCATTTGCTATATTTTGTCTTTTTGATAATCACCATCCTAACTGAGGTGAGATGGTATCTCATTGTGGGTTTGACTGGAATTTCATTGATAATTAGTAATGTGGAGATTTTTTTCAAATATTTGTTAGCCATTTGTATGTCTTCTTTTGAGAAATGTCTGTTCAGATAATTTGCACATTTAAAAATTAGATTATGTGGTATTTTTTGCAGTTGAGATGTTTGAGCTCCTTGTATATTTTGGATATTAATTCCCTGTCAGAGGAATAGTTTGTAAATATTTTCTCTCATTCTGCAGGTTGTCTCCTCCCTCTGCTGATTGTTATCTTTGCTGCTAGAAGCTTTTTAGTTTGATATAATCCCATTTGTTTTTATTTGCTTTTGTTGCTGGTGCTTTTGAGATCTTTTTCATAAATTCTTTTCTCAAACCGATGTTCTGAAGCATTTACCCTGTGTTTTTTTCTAGTCTTTGATCCATTTTGAGCTGATTTTTGTATAGGGTAAGGGTTAGAGGTCTAGTTTTGTTCTTCTGCATATGGATATCCAATTTTCCTAGTACCATTCATTGAAGAGACTATCTTTCCTGTTCTTGACACCTTTGTCAAAAATCAGTTGGCTATAGATATTGTTAATTACTTTCTGGGTTCTCTATTGTGTTCCACTGGTTTATGTGTCTGTTTTTATGCCATTACCATGCTGCTTTGCTTACCACAGCTTTGTAGTATACTTTGAAGTTTGGTAGTGTGAGGCCTCCACATTTTCCCCCCTCTTAATTGCTTTTATATTAATGATCTTTTGTGGTTCCATACAAATTTTAAGATTTTTCCTCTATTTCTGTGAAACATGTCATTGGTAATTTGATAGGCATTGCATTGAATCTGTAGATTGCTGCAGGTAGTAGAGTAATTTTTAACAATATTAATTATTCTGATCCATGAGCATGAGATATCTTTCCTCTTCAATTTATTTCAACAGTATTTTGTAGTTTTCCTTGTAGAGGTCTTTCATCTCCTTGATTAAAATTATTCCTAGGTATTTTATTTTTTTGTACCTATTATAAATGAGATTATCTTCTTGCTTTATTTATTTTTTTTTTTACCTAGTTTACTGGTTGTGTATAGCAGTAGTATTGAATTTTGTATGTTGATTTTGTATCCTGCAATTTTATTGAATTTGTTTATTAGTTCTGAGAGTTTTTTGGGTTAAGTCTTTAGGTTTTTATATATATAAGATCATGCCATCTGCAAACAGGGACAATTTGTCTTCCTCCTTTCCTATTTGTATGTTCTTTCTTTCTTTTTATGGATTTCTTTCTCTTGCCTAATGGCTCTGGCTAGAAATTCAAGTCCTATGTTGGCTTCTACTTGGTCTGTAAGGTTTCTGCTGAGAAATTTACCGTTATTAATGGGGATTCCTTTATATGTGACTTGATTCTTTTGTCTTGCTGGTTTTTGTAAATTTTTCTTTGTCTTTGACAATATGACTATAATGTGCCTCAGAGAGGACCTGTTTTGGTTGAATCCGTCTGGAGTTCTTTAAGCGTCCTGGGCCAAGATATCCACATCTTTTCAAAGACTTGGGGATTTTCCAACTATTATTTCATTAATACGTTTTCTATACCTTTTACTTTCTCGTCTCCATCTGAAGTGCTCATAATGCAAATATTTCTTCACTTAATAGTGTCCTATAAATCTTGCAGTCTTTCTTCATTCTTTCTTATACTTTTTTTTCTTGTTTTGTCTGCCTGTGTTATTTCACAAGACCTTTTTTCCAGTCCACAAAGTCTTTCTTCTGCTTGGTCTAGTCTGTTGCTGAAGCTCTCAATTGTATTTTTCTTTTTCATTTATTGAGTTATTTAGCTCTAGGATTTATATTTGTCTCTTTTTTATGATATTGATCTCTTTGTTGAATTTCTCATTCAAATAATGAATTGCTTTCCCCCCTGATTTTGTTGTCTATCTTTATTCTCTTGTATCTCACTGGATTTTCTTAAGATTATTATTTTAAATTCTTTTTTTGGGCATTCTGTATATTTCCTTATCATTGGAGTATGTTACTGGAGAAGTACTGTGTTCTTTCGGAGTTGCAATGTTTTCTTGTTTTTTCATGCTTAATGGGCCCCTATGTTGATTTCTACACATCTGGTGGAATAGTTACCTCTTCCAATTTTATGAAGTAGGTTTTGTAGGGAAAGACTTATTTATTAAGATGGGTCTTGAGTAACTTTCACATGCCAGGTGCTGGGCTAGATGTGGCTCTGGACAAGGCAGCCACATTTCTCATAGGGCTTACAACAGGATGAATAAAATAAGAATGAGTACAGTGAAGATTATGAAATAGAATTATAGAATGCTTTAGAAGCACAGAACAAGGGAGATTTTCTCTGACTCAGTGAGTTATAAAAGACCCCCCCCCTTTTCTTTAGCTGTGGTCTCATTCTCTCTCAAACTCCTGAAATCAAGCAATTCTTTTTTACTCAGCCTCTTGAGTAGCTGAGACTACAGGTGCATGCCACTACAACTGACTGATTTTATTTTTGTAGAGATGAGGTCTTACTATGTGGCCCAGACTAGGCTAAACTCCTGGGTTTAAGCAATCATCCTGCCTCAGCCTCCCAAAGTATTGGGATTACAGGCATGTGCCATCACACCCAGCCAAAAGATCCCTTTTAAGTGAGAAATGAGTAGCCATTATCCAGTGAAGTCAGGAAGCGGGGATGGAAGGATGGAAGGAGAGGTCAAGGTGGTGGAACAGCATGTGTCCAGACTTCTCTATCCCCTGCCATAATCACTAGGCACCGATGTCTTTGAAATACGATGAGTACGGATTGAAATGTGCCCTAAGTGTAAAACAAACACAGGATTTCAAAGACTTAGCATAAAAAAATGTGAAATATAAAATAATGTTCTATATTGATTATATGTAAAAATAGTAATATTTTAGATATATTGGGTTGGAAGAAATCTATTATTAAATTTGTTTTACCTGCTTCTTCCTACTTGTTTAATATGATTACACACCAGAAGGTTTAATATTACATGTGTGGCTCACAATATACTTCCACTGGACAGTGTTCTCTGGAGTTTGCTGTAAGCCCGGTGTATTCCAGGACCTGAGGTGACCACAGCATGGTTGCCATGTGGAGGGCCAAGGGGGCACGGCAGGCAGGCACATGGACGCCCACGATGGCCACACCAAGCATGACTCGTCCCTGGAGGTGCGTGGGAAGTCATTGAAGAAATTTCAGTGGGGCAGTAATAAGAACAGATTTGCATTTTCAAGAACACTTGACTTTCTCACGCCTTCATTCCCGATGCCTGGAATGCTTTTCCTTAGCTCTTTTCACAATTGGCTCATTGAACCAAAACACCTTGAGAGGACACCAGTTTACAACCTCTGGTGTTACTGGTCTTCACTCCTTTTTTTTTATTTTTATTTTTTATTCTGGAAGAAACGCTTTATTTTTACATTGAAAAGTTGTTTTTCTCTTTTTTTTTTAGTTTAAAGATTTAGGGTACACCTTTGCACTCAACCCTTAGTCCATTACTTACTCTGTCTTGCGTTTAAGCCTTTCAAGTCTGGACAGTTGATTTTGCCAAAGTACTTATGTTGAACAACAATAACTGTAGTTCCCGTCAGACCTCCTTTTTTCTTTCTTTCTTGTCTAAGCTTGTCATTACGCATTACTGACACCAGGCTGAGTTCATCTTGACTTTTTCAGAGCACAAAACATTGGATGGCTGCCCTGAAGAATTTGCTACGTCCCCTTGCATTGTCAGAGAGTTATTAGTTAGACAAGAAACCATAGATGGGTCACTGTATGGGGGAAAAACAAGCCTGCCTCCAGGAGCAGTTGAATCATATTGTCGCCTTACCTGTTATGCCTCCTGTAAGAAAAATGACCTTTGACTTACTTCTCTCTGAACAAATACACTTTTCATGACATGTGTGGCTAACAGAATCGAAGTTTACAGATAAGTTGTTTTATTTCTTTAAAGGATAGCTAAAGCTGTTTAAAATGTTGTCCATGGCTGAACACCGCTTGCAACAAATGCAGGCTGTCATTGTCAAGGAGGTCTTGTCCTCAGACAGCAGCAAGTGCCGTGACCACAGGAACCCAAGCGAGAGCTTCCAGGAGCTGCCAAACAACCCAGTCCTGTAGACTTCCTGTTTTCTTTCTTTTTCATTCATTCTTTCTTTTTTTGGAAGGGGGGCAGTCAGCTGCTCTCTTAGGATTGCTATAGGTGAGGGAAACTGCCGGGGAGGGAGGGGCATACCTCATCAACACAGGTACCTGCGTAATCAACATTTGTATACCTAACCCTGACGTGTGCCCCACATCTTTATAATTAAAGAAAAGAAATAAAAGATTGCTATAAGATGTCCTGCGTTAATGAACTCAATCACAGGTTGAAGTTTGAGAGGCTTGTAATGTTTTGAATTCCAGCAGGTGGAGGAAGAGGGTCAGGAGTGCAGAGGCTGCACCAACTGGACTTTGTGACCCCAGAACTGGTGCTGGCTCGTCCCCAAGTCCACTAGATCTTATCTCTTTCCTGTCTGCTTCCAGGACGGCAGTGCTCCCTATGGGGCCAGGTACGTGGGCTCCATGGTGGCTGACGTGCACCGCACCCTGGTTTATGGAGGGATCTTCCTGTACCCAGCCAATCAGAAGAACCCTAAGGGCAAGGTAACGCTCCTCTGTCCCTGGCTACTTATCTGGTCTGTGCACAGGTAGGGCGACCTTTCCCCGCACGCCTGCTGTTTGGCTACTGCAGGGCTTCTTAGTGTGTCTGTCTGTGGGTGGGCAGGGGAAGAGAAACAAGCTATCTATCCGGTGAGCGAGTCTTGGGGCTGTGGCAGAAGTTTGGAGAGGGAGAAGGATGACGTTATTGTGACTGGTGATCTCCCTGGCCTCGGCCTCCTCCGGCCTCACACCCACCGCTAGCTATGAGCCAGCTGTGTTCATCTCTCACTTTCCATGGCCTCATCTAAATTTTAGCTTCAGCACCAACTGATTTGGGATTGTGGACCCCGCAGGGAGTCTAACTTAACCTCCCAGAAAAAAAATGCATGTGAACATACACATTGCATACATGCTCAGGGGACTCACAGATGCCCTGAGGGCCACTCAAGAATCCCCCAGAGAGTTCCCAAGCTCCAGAATAAGAACTTATGCTTAGAACGCATCCAGTGTGTCAGGAATGGTAGCCCTGGAAAGTCTCACTGCAACTTAATGACACAAAATGGGAAATATCCTTATTATCAAGTAGGAATCTTACGATCCAAATCCCTCTTTCTTGGATAGACCTCCCCTGTGAATGTGTCTGAATTGTGGATAATCACAGAAATCGTAGGTAAGCAGTCAAATATAAACTTCCATTTCTTCGGACGCACTAACAACTAGCCACACATATGTGAGTCTCTCAGGGTGGCCTTGGAGATTTGAATTATTGGAATGTAGATTCAAAATTGGGATAAGAAATCCAGCATAATACATGAGAACCAGAGAGAAGATTTTAACACGCAGGTTGTTGTATCCGGCATCTCCCTGTGACAGCGTGGCCTCCAGTGTCCCTCCTGTGGATGACCAGGGACAAAACTAGCCAACTGCAGCATGCCCACACGCACTGGGGTCCCCACTGCCAGGTCCCCACTCCTGTAATAGCCAGAGGCCTAGGGTGAGGACCTCTTACACTGTCTGGAAATGCCCCTTGGAGTCTTAATCTACTTTTTCCTGCATGCCTGGCTCTCCAACCTAGACCAAAGATGTTTTGTTCCTCTCCTTGATATAATAATAGTTGTTAGGGTGTGGATACAGTGAGGGTGGATGGATGGTGGGAAAGAGGTGAGGGGGTGGGTAGAGAAAGAGGCGCAGCGCCGCTGGGGCCACAAGCTTGGAGGTGGGTGCTGGCAACCCAGGGATCCGAGCAATGCAAAGAATTGCAACACACAAAGAGGTAAAAAAACAAAAATTTATTTAAAAGTAAATTAGAGAGAGAAAGAGAAGGGAGAGAGAAGATTCACCTCCCCAAGGTGGGAGAGGGGGCCAAAGGCAGGAAGCATGGCGACAGCCATAGCTCAAAGAGCACATGGCACACCAGAGTCTAGCCAGGCAATGGCCGCCCGGCTGCTTGTGATTGAGTCCTTTTAACCATTCCCCTTGATGGGGGAAGATCACTAAGGTGATTGGGTGGTGGTGTGCTCCATGTCATCACAGAGGGGCAGGCAAGGGCAGGTCCAGATGTCAGGTGATGGGCAGTAGGCAGATGGGTGGGTTAGTCACATGATTGCTGCCATGGTGGGGCTTATCTGTGTCAGTAGGTCACAAAGGGCTGATTAGGTTGGGGGGCGGGGAGAGGGTTTCCTGCAAGAGACTTGTTAGACATTTGCAATTCACCAACTCAGACATTTGCAACTCACAAACTCCTTGACCAAAGGTGGTAGTATTATTACTTTTATGACTTTGGCCAGCCAAAGGTGATCTTTAATCTTCGGCCTTGACAAGGAATCTAAAAGTTTACCAGACATCATTATGCTAAACCATGAATCGAAAGGTTGGGCTGTCCTGGTCTTGCATCTGATGGAGATTTGCCATGGGGGGATAGGACAGGCTGCTGCTTGTCCTGCAGTAGAATGTCCGAACGCTTTCTAATGGTTACGCTGAGGCAAAAAGACTAAACTGAGAATAAGCTAGGTTTCTTCCAGGTTTCCCTAGGTACCACCTTTCAATAGTAAAATTAGCACAGTATATAACTGTTCCTCAAAGTAGGTTAAACATACCTTCAAAATGGATTTGAAGAAAAGAACGGTAAGGCAAATGCTGCAAAGAGCAGGCTCAGACACCCTGCAAGCTGATAACAAAGAATGAATTGCTTTGGTCCGTTACAAATTTTGCACCAATGGGGAGAAGAGGAGGAAGGTGATGGGGAGTCAGGCATAGCAGCAGTGCCTCCAGCTAGCATGTTCCCCTGGATCTAACGTGATGGGGTGTGTGTGTCCAGTGTCGGGCAAGGAGGGAGGTCATAACATAATCACAGACATAGACACAACAGGGACATTTAGTTCGACTCCATTCAATCCAATTTACCGTGCATTTACGAAACACAAGGCAGGCTCCTGCTAGTTCCCACATGCCTGTGGGCAGTTAGAAAATGCCTTTCTTCTCTGAACAGCTCAGCCCTGTGTCCTTGTAAAAAGCCTGGCAAGCAGGGCCTGGGCTGATATCAACGCTCGCGCAGGACAGTGGCCCTGCTCATTCACTTTCTTTGTGTTAGGCTCCAGTGGGAATGGAGATATCACAATGACCAACTAGGACAGATACTGGCCTAGAGAGAAAACCAGATGCAAAACAGTCTCAGTGTGATGACAGTTAGGAAAATGGTAGTGTGTCATGCCACAGGATTTCACTTAGTCTGTGGGGACAGAACACAAGACCATTTAGACATCAGCAAACCATTTTTTTTTTTTTTTGAGTTGGAGTCTCACTCCATCGCCCAGACTGGAGTACAGTAGCATGCTCATGGCCACCCCAGCATTGACCTGCTGGGTGCTGGCGATTCTTTCTGCCTCAGCCTTCCAAGTAGCTGGAACTACAGGCGCATGCCGCCATGTCCAGCTAATTTTTGATTTATTGTAGAGACGAGGTTTCGCCAAGTTGCCTGGGCTGACCTTGAACACGTGGGCTCAGGCAATCCACTCTCCTCGGCCTCCCAAAGTGCTGGGATTACAGGCTGAGCCACTGAGCCCTGCCCAGCAAACCATTTAGTGAGGTTGAGGCTTGAGATGAGGAGTTCCTAGACATGACCCCAGCCACTGTGGCTATCCCCAGAAAGACCACCTGGCGTGCTCAAGGTGACCTTACAGTCCCATCCAGACTTGACTCCTTACCATCCTTGAGGTCTCACCTATAAAGGTTTCTAACCAGGCCTGCAGCACCATTTGCCTCATTGTTGAATTAGCAAGAAATGGGTACCTAGGTCTCAGATCTTCAAGTCAAGAGGCAGGACTCTCATAAGCATACAGGTCACAAGACCAGTAGATTCAGGGCTCAGCCTCCTGACCAGAAGGGCCCCCAGTGACATATGTGATAAGCACCACTGATGCATCGAGGCTGCCAGAGAGTCTAAAACTCAGAGCCCACTTCATGAGGCCATACTAACCAGACAGACAGAAGCTCAGGAGTTCAAACTCCTCCTCGAGCCTGAGGGGCTTGGCTCGGGATGATTGACCATTTGCAAATTCACCCACCTGCCTCTGCTACTCCACAGCTCCGGCTCCTGTATGAATGCAATCCTGTGGCTTTCATCATTGAGCAGGCGGGAGGCTTGGCGACCACTGGCACCCAGCCCGTACTGGACGTGAAGCCTGAGGCTATTCACCAACGAGTCCCCCTCATTCTGGGGTCCCCAGATGACGTGCAGGAGTTTCTCACCTGTGTGAAGAAAAACCAGGCGGGCAGCTAGTGAGTTTGACCCCACAAGCCCTCTTCTCTTTGTCCCGCACCTTGTACCAGGGTCCCTAAATGAACGATGAATGGAGATGGTGGTGATGAGAACACAAAAGGCAAATCTGCCTAATCACTTGCAGAAGGCCAACAGCACGCTGCTAATGACAGGTGGACAAGCCAGAGGTGATTCTGTGCGCCATGTAAAGAGCTAAAAATAAAAACCTACCTGTGAAAAGAGCGACTTCGATTTGTCTTCCGTCATGAATAGCAGCAAACAAAGTTGAGACTTGAAATCCTTCAATCTAAGTATTCATAGGACATAGATTAGTTAAGAATTTGTCTGGGCTTGAAATTTGAACCTAGTGTTTTCTGTTGTAGTGATTAATTTCCCCCCTCATACTTGTGTGTGTGTGTGTGAAGATAGATAGCTGACGATTTCTTAGAAGAGTTTTTGTTCTTATTTTGGATGTTTTGAATTAGAAATCTCGTGGCTATTAAATGCTGACATTTCTGATCGACTTTCTTTTAGGAGTTCATAACTCGATGACCGAGCACTGCTTGAATGGAAAACATCATCGCCTATTGACAAGCCAGACACTAAATGGAGTCAATATTTAGAAAATTAATGATCTTTCTCAAAAAAAAGAAAATTAATTACTTTTATCAACCTCTTAATCTTGGGAAAACATTTTAATCTATTCCAGGGCTTAACCAGAGTGCCAAGATTACATCAAGTTGGGGAGGGGTGTTATGCGTCCAAAATCTCAGCTCATTTTTAAGAAGAATTGCTCTGAATGTCTGTATTCTGGAGGCCAAAAGAAGGCCTTACTGAAATATTGACAAATCACATCCAGAAGCATTTAAAACAAAGATGCACCAGGAAAATGGCTCAACCCAGAAATTCAAGAGTGATTCAACATGAGAAAATCTATTACAGTAACTCATTAGCTTAAGAGGAAGGGCAGTGTTATGGGAGTGAGGCTGGGAGAAGCCAAAGGAGGAAGCAAAACTCTCCCACATTAGCTTAGGGCAGGGCGGTTTGTACAAGCCACAGGCATATTTCAACCTGGGTATCATTCCATGCTCAACACTTTTCTCAGTCTCCCATGGCTTGGCAGCTGTGGCTGAAGCAGCGAAATTTTAATACATCATCAAAAAGGTTTCATCCTCCTAAAAAGGAGCAAAGATTTTCTTTTTCTAGGACGAATTCGGATTCCATCCAATGGGCTCTTAAGGCTCTCTTCAGCACCTCATCTAAAATACATATCCCAAAGATTCAAACTAAAATCTTCACCTTGAAATATCTTATTCTGAAACCTTGTTTTGATGAGTTTGCCACATGTAGTCTCAAGAGCACACACACAGGAGGAGAAGGTCTTGCTGGAAGCAGAGCTGAGGGGTGGCACCCTCAATTGTGGCCTCGCTCTTTTGATGAATGTGGTTATTAGGTTACAATCCCAGTGGGACCTCCAGAAGTTAGGTCAGACCCCCTGAAAGTGTGGGTGTCTGGTGTGTGATCTGGTGTAAAAGATGCAAAGAACTGCACAGAAGTTAGATTAGAAAATATAGTTTATTTGAAAAAGTAAGAGAGAGAGCCTGGGCATGGTGGCTCAAACCTATAATCCCAGCACTTTGGGAGGCCAAGGTGAGAGAATTGCCTGAGCCCAGGGGTTTGAGACTAGCCTGGGCAACTTGGTGAGACCTGGTCTCTACAAGTAAAAAAAAAAAATTAGCCAGGCATGGTGGCACATACCCGTAGTTCCAGCTACTTGGAAGGCTGAAGCGAGAGGATCACCTGATCCCAGCAGGTCGAGGCTGTGGTGATCGTGAGTGTGCCACTGCACTCCAGCCTCAGTGACAGAGTAGGAGTCAAACTCAAAAAAAAAATACAGTAGTTTGGGTTTGGTGGCTCAGCCTGTAATTCCAACACTTTGGGAGGCCAAGGTGAGTGGACTGCCTGAGCCCCGCGGCACCGAGATTCCTTAAACTCTCATGCAAAATAGCCTGGTTTTGCTGCTGCTGTGTGTTTGCTTGCATTTGTCTTGAAGCTGGAGCTACAGTCGTGAGATGAGACTCCAGGCTTGTTTTCCAAGGCAGCTGACTCTTCATACCCAATGACAGGCAGGGTCCGGG
>CAUYQG010251812.1:0-19265 GCA_963574415.1 Tarsius wallacei
GCATCTATATAATAGAGGTTAAATTTTAAAATTCATGAAAAGAAGCTAGGTCTAGGTACTGATGAAGATAAAGTGACAGCAGAGAAACCCAGGGCTGCAGTTCCTGATGAGACCTGCCTATCTCTGAGGGCGATGAGGATGTGTCTCTCATGGAAGAAGTAGATTAAAATTTACACTTGGAAACCTTGTGCCCTCTGTTGAGTGTCCCCAGGCCTCCCACAGCAGCCTTGAGCAGCCCTGTTCCATCCAGCTCCCTCTGCAAATGGTTAGTGTTTGTTATTTTTC
Source organism: Tarsius wallacei (assembly GCA_963574415.1). Classification (NCBI taxonomy): domain Eukaryota; kingdom Metazoa; phylum Chordata; class Mammalia; order Primates; family Tarsiidae; genus Tarsius; species Tarsius wallacei. The sequence continues at coordinate 286 of CAUYQG010251812.1, forward strand.
CCTCCTGTCCTTGTGTTTAGGGCAGGACACAAGAGCCTCCAGCCTATTCCCTCACTAATTTGATGACAGGATTGCAGATTTTGTATTGCAGGGTCTTTTGTTTGTTTGTTTGTTTTCTTCTGAAATTAAAATATGCAAATAAAAACATTCATGAATATAAAGAGATATGTGAAAGTGCTTTCTTAGGTTGAAAATTATTAAAATGTTAGTCAATGGCATATTTCTTAGATACTAAGTTATACATTTTTTCACATGTTAATTGTTCTGAAATTGGGATGTATTTTCCATTGTGTATATTTGTCTATATAGCGTTTCTTTTTCTCTTGAAAAACTGCTATTGAATTGATGCTTTTGCTAGCATTTCCAAGTCAAGAAGCTGAAGAAGAGCACTCTCTCTTAAAGATGGGACTCATGAACTGCAATAGAACTGACTCTGGGAGCACCAGCACTTACCCTGGCTCTAGCATCGACAAGGGCACCGTTTCTCAGGAGGCATCGGACCACTTCCACCTGCCCCGCTCGGGCCGCCATGTGCAGCGCCGTCTCCCCACGCTGCCAGGAGACAAAGATTGTGAAATCATAAATAAACCCACTGCTCTGGATGGTAAAAAATAAAGCTGTCCTTTTTTGTGAAATTCAGCAATCAAGCCAAGGATTTAAGAAATCTAAGAAAAGGTATAATTATTTAGTTTGGAAAAATATACAAGTTTTGTGTCATCTCCATCTTTGTAAGGAAAAAACAAAAGTTTCTTTAATTTTTTTTTTCAGTCCATGACAAACTAGTGAACTTACCCAAACATCCAGGATACCTTGAGGTTTAACTTCACAATAAACCTAGCATAACTTAAATAGGTTTTGGTGATAATGTATTTTATCCTACAAACCTAAAATCTGTCATTGTCACACCTAACCATGTGATCACAACTTGAATCCATTTCAGTGAGAAGCTCTAGACGCTGAAGATCAAATCAACATGTTATAAAACATTAACATCACTTTACCATACATAAAGCACTTCTTTTCAAATTTCAATTTATTTCCGGAATAAACTATTATTTTACATCTGATTTGTCTTTGTGTTATGAGACTACACAAAGACTACCCATACAGGACATCTGATTTGCCCACGAGATTCCCAATTTAAGGTTAATGAGCATATTTAGTTATAGACAGTTATTTGAAAGAGCCACTGAGAGGAAAGTAACTGTTAACAGTATCATCTGTAGAGGCAGGCTGCACAAGCATCACATCATTCCTCAAGTATCTTCCACACCAAGGTTTGACACTCAACAGGAAATAGTGGCTTAAGGTGCAATTTAGAGGATGAAGGTTAGATTAAGAGAACTTTCTCACTGAGAAGCAGGTTATTACTCTACTGCCTATAAGAGAGAGGTTTTTAGAAATCGGCAAGTTTTAAAATCATATGTAGTTCTAAAAAAGGCAGGCTTTCATTAATTTAAATAATGAAAGTTATGACAGAAGATATTGGAATAAAAAATATTACAGATTGATTCACCACAATTATTCTAGAATATAAGACTGATGTCAACCAAGTAAAATAAACCATTCCAAATAAACTAAATGGATTTTAAATTTTGTTGTGGTCATTGGACATTTCTGACAAACTCAAGTGAGTAATTTATTTTGATTCCTTGCACAACAAACCCTTAAATCTAGAAACTTTAAGGGTGAACGTTAACTTGGTACATAGCTCACAGTTTATTTTTCCCTGTATTCATAGGCCCATTCATTTTGAAGTTATGACAAGTTTGTGTCAAATGATCTGACTGTGAAAGCATTACGTTGATATCTACTCGAATTTTCTCTTCTTTGTTAATTACTCATTTATCCTCTAGTGGCCTTATTTTCTGATGATAAATTTTGACTTTTGTAAAGTAAATGTAGCTAGAGTATATTGTTTTATAAAATGACATATTATTGGAATAGCAATATTTGTCTTCAGACTTTAGATGTATGGCAAGATTTTTCATCTTTGGATAGCCATGATTTCTAACTCGTTTTCTGTATCACTTAAAACCTGTCTCTACATAGACGAGGCTAAGATCTTCCAACTACAGTTGTCCCCCTGTATTGGTGGGGGATTGTTTCCAGGCCTCCCCACCACTGATACCAACATCTGCAGATGCTCAAGCCCCTTAAATACACCAGCACAGTATTTGTTTGTAACCTGAGCACATCCCCACGTACATTTCATATCATCTCTAGATTACTTATAATACCTAATGCAATATAAACGCTATGTAAATAGTTGTTATGCTGTATTTTTAAAACTTGTATTATTTTTTTGTTGTTGCAATATTATTTATTTATTTTTAATATTTTCAATCCCAGGTTAATTAAATCCATGGATGTGAAAACCACAGATACAACCGAACCCACGGTATAAATACTGAGGGCTGATGGTATTAAAAAAAAAATTCAAATCTTTACACTGTTTCTAGGTAGGATAAAAGGCTTGCGATTTTACTAATTTTGATAGAAACAAAGGCAAGAATACATTTCCTTATAAGAAGTTAAGCTAAAGAGGCCCCAGGAGTTCCCACTCAATGACCGATTTACACATTTATTTTGTAAGCCAAGCTTTATCAATAATGGGTTTCCAAAATCTGAAAATGCTTCCAAACTAGTTAATATTTCTAAAACCCATATTTTATACTCAAGTTATTTTCATGGATTTTTTACATTGGAAATTGATGAGTTAGATTTAAAACCTGAAGTGTTAAACTTTATATTCAAAGAAAAGTTCTGCATATACATACACATGATCTCACCACTTTATAACCATGACCTTGTTTAAATCTTATTTGATGACTCTGGGGTAATTTTTATAGTAAATTGCCCTTCCCCTTTTTAGTTATATTACTATTATTTATATATTACTATATATAAGAAAACAAAGGACACTATGTATCGTTTTGATCAAAACTTCCATTTCTTGATGATTGGGCTCCCCATCTTATTCGTCTTCTTTAATAAAACTTAAAGATTGAGGTAAATTTTTTAGTGGTTTTTTTTTCACCTTATTTCAATAGCTTTAGGGGATACAAATAGTTTTTGGTTGCATGGTTGCATTATACATTGGTGAAGAAGTCTGGGTTTTAAGTGTGCACACTGTAGATAGGTGACTTTTTTGGCCCTTTCCCCTCCTCCCCATTCCCTTCTGAGTCTCCAACGTCCATTATATTACTTGGATTGAGGGAAATTTTTAAGCGTAATGTAAAGTGTGGGCTTTACCATGAGCTCATTCACTTGTTATAAGAAGAGGAAACTTTGAAATACCCTACACTCTACTCTTGATAGTTGTTTATATGCTTGACTTCTACTCCCATGTTGTCAATGAATACTCTGGATTATGAATGTATTGTTACTGGCAGTTCAGTCTTCAAGGTTTCAAAGTGTATTTACAAGTTTTCTGAAAAAGGAGATTTTCAATAAATATATCTGTACATGATTGAGTTATTGGAACACCTCACACTTGAAGTGAATTTTCAGACAAAAACAAGACTGGCGAGAGAATGGGTATGTTCACGTCCAAAGCAGGTACCACTTTCATGCCACTCTTCTCAGTTGTTAAAACTTACTCTGCCGACAGCTGCATTGACTTCCACAGGGCCGCATCAAGTTGGAAAGCATCAAAGCACAACAAACAGCATTGCATTCAAAAATGCAACATGGTTTCAGGCAACACACAAAGCCTCCAAGGGTGGGGTACTCTGGGATCAGGAAATGACCAACTCTGACACAGCAAGCAGGCAGTCAGTGTTCACACGGTTTCTTAATCAACTTGCAGAGAGTTTGGATCCAGTAGCTATAACCTCATGTTCTGAGAATACACAAGTTCACAGGCATCCACTGCTAGAGAAAGTCAAATTCCTTTAAATGTGGGATTGCCAGATTTAGCACATAAAAATGCAGGATGACCAGTTAAATTATAAATCCAGACAAACAATGAATAATTATTTTAGTATGTCTTAACTATTGCATGGACATAATTTGTACAAAAATCCATTGTTTATCTGAAATTCAAATTTAACTGGGAATCCTATTTTATCTGGCAACGCTATCTATAAGTATCTGTTTCCTAAAGGACACATCTTACAAAAATAAAAATGAGCAAACAAAAAATAGATAGAAAACATGGAGCAGGAAAGAAGATTATATTGGTATGTGCCTCTCAAGTATTTGTTTTAAGGAGTTAGAGGGAAAGAGAATGTAATGGATAAAAGAACAGATAAAACAAAATGCAGAACTTTAGAATGACCATAAGTTGGAAATTAAAGTTTAAGACAATTAAATACTATTGTCAAATTTGGGTATTTTCAAGAGACTGAAAGGATGTCAAAATGCTTATTATTTCAATTGGTTTTTATTTTTATTTGAAAATCTCATGTAGGCTATATAGATTTATGTTAATAGAGGGGAGTATATTATAACTCTATAGCCATCAAAAGATTTTGAATTGGTCATGGTAAGAAGCAAATTAGGAGTGGCCACAGAATCCTACAACCATTTTATGTGGATTATTCTTTGAAGATTTTTGTAAAAATTTTCACTAAAAGAGATTAACCTAGGGGTTTGCAACCAAGCACCCCCTAGAATATCCTTTCACAAGTTATTATAACATGATGACACAATTCAACATAACATCACTATTGCTCCTGCAATCATGTAGACATTGGAAGGCAAATAATAACAGGTAAGGAAAAAGGGGAACGTGGGCAAGTACACAGAGCATTTATCTTGAAGATCATTGGGCTGTTATTAGGCTATTCTGGTGTCTATTTAAAAAGACAGGAGGTGGTCATCTTTTTAAAAATAAAAGAATGATGATTACTTTTAAAGTTCTAAGAAGTGATTAGAAATTAAACTCAAGTTTTCACATTGTGAAACTGCTCTTCTGCGTAATGGAGTAATTAATGATTAGCATGTAATATTGTGCCCTTAGGACCAATAAGCTATAATTAAGAACACTTTATAAATATAGGCTTTAAATTCCTTAATGGCGTTATGCTGCAATCGTTGAATAAGATGGAGAGTATTATAATGTGAAGACAGAGAATTAAGTAATATTTAAAATCAAATAAATTTATTTCCACAATGGATTTTGTCTAGGTATTAGAAACTTCCACACGGAAATGGTGTGCAAAATACAGAGAAATTAAAATTTGAGAGGCAATATAAATAAAAGTGAAATTGGATATTCTGTTTCACAACTTAAACGAAATGAGATACCTAAAATTAGCAACAATAGTCAATCAATTGATTTTGAAAATATGATTCACTTTAATAATAAGCATTGACATTTATTTGGGGAGAGTTATTTCAGCTGTACTTGTGGATCTCAATACTCCAATGGTCCCTCTGGAACTTTAAATACATGACAGCATATGGTGCAGAGAAGTTCTCTAGCTCAGAAGAAAAAGTGCATTAGATGGTTTGCCATGATACAGTTACCAGACACAGTTTAATGGAGCAGCATCCAAGAACACGGGAGAAATACAAAGAAGTTAGAAGTCAAGAATCCTGATTTAGATTAGACAGAAGAATTCTGAGATATCCAGTGTTTGTTGACAGAATGAAAGGGGTCTGGAGTCCAACATTCATTTAGGACAGAATGAAAGGGGTCTGGAGTCCAACTTTCAGGGAGACCTCTACTCTAGTAAACAAAATCAAATCAAAAGCAAAAATTAAAGTAAGGTTACAAAACGGGAAATCCATGTATTTGAAGGAGGAAGAATTTGATATCAAATAAAAATTCCTAACATTGATCTATCTCTGGTTAATCTTTTGATAAGATTGATTATAGTACCGGCTTTATGTTTTATTGAAAATTATCTGGAATAAAATTCACTCTGGCACTATGGTGAGCTCTGAAGATTTTATTCCAAACCATCATCCATTCACTTTCAGAGGAATTTTAAAGCGTATTTTGTTTTAACAAATGCATTTAAGATGCATGTTAAATCCATCTGCACCAGGAAGCTAAGCTGCCTCGTTCCACAGCTTCCATTTTATTTCCTAACACATCTTCCCCTGTCCAGCTCTTTTCAGTGATGTTCTAGCAAATATCTCAATAATATGCTCTCACGAGGGCCCTTCTCAAGGCTTGGCTGCTCACCTTGACGACATACACTAAAACACGCATACGCACACCCACACTCTCTGCTCCCTTCGCTCTTTCTCCCTGTGGTTATTCTGACCCAAGCCATACTCACAATGTTAGTGACATCTGGAGAGGCTCCGTTCTGCAGCAGAAGGAGGACAATGTTCAAGTGGCCCATGAAGGCAGCCACATGTATTGGTGTGAGGCCAGACTGCGAAACAAAGCAACAGCAGTTTTACTCCTCTGCACCGGTGGAGTTTGGGGGCTTCTTCAGATAAGTAAAACTTGAGTTAAGAGGACAGCAGATGGGCGCAAGGAAGGGGAGGAAGGCGTGAGAGAAGGAATGCTTTGTGACAAGCTGAAACATTTTTCTACCTCTGTTATAGCTTGGATTGAAGCCCCATATTTCACCAGCAGTTCCATGACTTTGATGCGGTTTTTCTTGCAGGCAATGTGCAGTGGAGTAAAACCATTCTGTGCAAAAGACAATCAAGTTAGTTGAAAACATGCAGAAACGATTCTCACAAAACTCCATGCTGACACATTGCAGGCAATAATGTTACATTGTCACATAAGGTTACCATTGCTGCAAATCCTGTAGCTGTTGGAATTTGGAAAGTAAAGTGGTTGCGTGTTCCTGTAGGCACTGAACTTTGCTTATAGGTGGTAGACCTCTATATAATTCTTCTTGTGTGATTACAGAAAAAACAAAGGTGAACAAAAATACATGCACCTACTCTTCAAAGAAGGGAAAACTGAGGAGCAATTATATATTGGAAGTCCTAAAGTGTTTTAAGGTATATTGATTGGTCAATTATGAAATGACAAAGATTCATCAAAAAAGATGCATATATTTTTCTGATGAAGGGTTATTTCTCAGAGCTTAAGAACTGTTCATCTATTTCAAAAATATAGGAACATAGTTGACTCTACAATAAATATTTCAGTTTTTCTTTAAAAAAGAGGTGTTTCAAATTGGCAGAATTAATTATTTATGTTGATAATGTTTTCACCCAGAAACTATATTTTTATATTAGGTTGTTATAAAATATATGCCAATCAGGTAAATTTCTTATAAGAAAATGATTATTAAATTCCTAAATATTCTCAAGGAAAGTATGAAGAATTTCTGGGATAACTGGAAGGGGATTCTCTGGAAAGTGTAGAAGTCTCTAAGGTGCTTTCTAACTTTGCAAACTCTAACTTTTTTCCTAGGCTAATGCCTAGAAATTGGGGGAATTAAGTAATAATTTGTTAGCTAGACCCACTCTTACTCATTATGTATTTGTACTTGTTATATTTTTTATCTGAATAGTGATCCTTTGTTGAGTTACATCTATTCTGCCAGATAACAATTTTGTATGTTCCAACATGGACTAACCATCAGTCAATATTTTTATAATAGCAGTCCTCAGGAAAGCATATGGTCTTACTTAAGTGGATGACTTCTGACTCTTCACAATGGAGTAATTAATATAATTAATTTGTTGTCATTTCCCCTGTTTATGAGCTATAGAATATGCCAGATAGAAATAGCCACATGCACATGCAGCACATAAAATATTTGCACTTATTAGACTGTGATATTTTACAAGCTTAGTGACCACTATCCAATTGAATATTAATGTCTTTGACTCCTTACAAGAAAACAAATATTCGCACATAATAGCACAAACCCTGAAAGTATATTCACTTCCCAGGTAATTATTAATAAATTGATTCGATTGGAAAAATTCTCATAAAATAATATAAAATATCGGATGATTCTAATGATATTCTCTCAATGGATTGTCTGAAGACAAATTTTAACTGACATAAACTGTGTAAAAACATAGAAAAAAGCATTTGCTTTTAGTTTGGGAATTAGAAAACAAGAGGCATAAATTAGTACATGCTGAATACTTCCAATGATTATTGTTAGACTATAAGTGAAGCAAGGAAGATTTATTCAATATGAGACCTTGGGAGACACAGAAGCTGCTCTAGGGACAGCCTCTTGCAGTTTTCTCTCGAGTTGTTCCTGGGATTGTTTATATAAAATGTTTCCTGTAGCACTAATATACCAGGCATTGCTTTTCTGTTAGCCTATGGTTAGGTAATCAAGTCAATAAGGAAAATCTCCAAGTGAACTCTTCACAGGCTCACATTTTATGCTGCCTTACATAGCCAAATATATTTACCACTTTAACATCTTTTTCCAAAAAGAAATTAATAAAGTTCAACTTTATTCTACACATATATTCTAACTTTATCTAAAGGTATCTAGAACTTATTTTGTAATTTCTTATTTTTCAACTTCTATTTTCCACTTAAAATGGCTTATCATTCCAGAGGTTTCATATCTGTCTGTTTGCAACTCACTAATTTCAGTTACCTTGGTGTTGTCTTAAATATACTCTTGTTCACCAGCATTTAATAGCAAATTAAGAAGGCATGAAGTAGGCAGGCTGCTTGTAGGGGGTGGGGGGTGACAGATTTAGCAGAATAAACTACATATCTGTAACCATGCATTGCTGATGTAGGCATTACTGCTCAATCAATGTGGGATTGCTTGTCTCAATCTGTATTCAGTTAATGTGGACTGGGCCAGGTTTACCAGGGCTCTGGCGTTCGGATTGGCTCTCTTGTCCAAAAGGAGTTTGGTCACGCGGTAGTGGCCACAGTGTGCAGCAACGTGGAGGGCCGTCAGGTAGTCCAGGGTGACATCATCAACAGGCGCCTTGTGCTGTAACAGGTGCTTCACACATTCCACGTGGTCCCCCTGTGCAGCCATGTGAAGTGGAGACAGCCCATTCTGCACATAAAAAAATAATATAAAAACAAGTCCACATTTTTTCCCATTATTTTCAGGTTCCAAAATACAGTGAAGTCAATTCTTGATCTCTAACATAGTTAATGGCAGGAGAAAAAATAATTTCCATTTGATATCAGAATATATAGCAGATTGTGTTTGCCGGAGGTGGAAGTGAAGAGAACAGTTAATTTCATAATTATGCTATCAGAGGCAAAAACAAAATTAGTATGTATTTCATTAATGAATACATAGTAGATGTGGCAATTCAGCCTAGTTTTACAGTTGTTAGGACAATATTAGATATGTAAACATAAGTGATAGCTGGCACTTAAATTGTTTGTATCTAATTTCATACACAGCAGTCTGCATTTTTTGTTTTTGTTTTTGTTTTTGTTGAGTCAGGGTCTTACTCTGTTGTCCGGAGTGCAGTGGTACAATCATGGTTCACCACAGTCTCGACCTTTCTGGTCTTAGGTGACCCACCTGCTTCAAGCTCTTGAGTAGCTGGGACTACAGGTATGTACCACCATGACTGACTAATTTTTTTTTAATGTTTTGTAGAGACAAAGTCTCACTATGTTATTTAGGCTGGTCTCAAACTCCTGAGCTCAAGCTATCTCCTGCCTCGGCCTGCCAAATGGCTGGGATTACACATGTGAGCCACCACGGCCAGCCAGTCTTCATTCATTTAACCCCTCTGCCTCCTTTTCTTTACTTGTAAATAGGGAGGGAAGCAGGTGAAGGAGGAGTGAGTGGGTGAGTCAGGGAGGTACGGAAACTTTGATTATTACTTAGGTCTGAAATTTTGTGATTCCTTTTCCCTATAATATTATGAGACTTAAATTGAACTTGGAGACAGCAGGCAGGTAGGAGCTAGAAGAGTGTGACACAAATATGGAATATGTGCCAACTACCTTACAACCATTAAATCTGAGGATAATCTGAATTTACCATCATTGACACTGCCCCAAACAGCTTTGGCTTTCATTCTAAAACAAGGTCAACATCAGCAACATAAGATAGCAGGGCAACGCACTTTATTTTTTTATTTTTATTTTTTCGAGTCAGAGTCTCATTCTGTCACCCAGGCTGCAGTGCAGTGGCACACTCACAGCCACCACAGCCTCCACCTGCTGGGCTCAGGCGATCCTTCCACCTCAGCCTTCCAAGTAGCTGGAGCTACAGGCGTGAGCCACCATGCTTGGTTAATTTTTCTGATTTATTGCAGAGACGATGTCACGCCAAGTTGCCCAGGCTGGTCTTGCCCCTGCGCTCAGGCAGTCCTCTCACCTCCGCCTCACAAAGTGCTGGGATTACAGGTGTGATCTACCGTGCCTGGTGGCAACACACTATTAAGTATCAGTCTAGATAAGACTCTCTTTTTAAAAAGGCATATAAGTAAATTTACAGAAAGCAATATATAAAGTTAGAAAATAAACTAAATTAGAAAAACATTTGCCTATTAAAGAACTGAACTATTGTCTTTTCTTAATAACCAATGCAAATATGGTTACTAGAAGTATGATTGTTGACCGAGTATTTAGCTTGGCAGTCACGACATTCAGTGAAGCAGAAATTGTGTCTGGATGAGATGCCAAAGAGGTCATCAGCCCAATATTCTCCACAAGGAAAGTGGTTTCAACAGTGAGGGAAAACAATAAACAAATGCATTAATTAGTAACTGTAGTAGAGTATATGTAACTTTAAAATATTTACATATTTTTCTTCATTTTTGAAATAATCTTCATTCATAATTATTGTTTTTATATTTGAAAATCATTAACTGAATTTAGAAATGAGGAACAAGCTGATGCAAAGCTATATGCATTGAGGGGAAGATAAAGTGAAAGGTTAAGTATAGGAGAAAATCTACAATGTTTGGACAATGTTTGGACTGGAGTGTGGCATATTTTTCTAAAATCTTATTCTTTGATGTGGTTTTATCTACTTGAAGATTATTTATGTATAAAATAAAATATTCACCATTTAATCCTTTGTTCATTTTACACATATTTATTTGCACCTACTCAAGCTCTGTTCGAGTGCTGTGGTTATAGCAGGGAACAGAACAGACAGGGAATCCTTGTCTTCAGTGAGGTTACATTTTAGTGTGGGAGACAGACAATTCCAGTGTGGGAGACCGACATACAACTAAAAAATAATAAGAATAAAATATAAAGCATGTCAGAAGGTCATCAATGCTAAGGAGGCCATCAATACTAACTAAAGCACAGAGTGCCCAAGGGAGTTTGTATATGTTAGTGCAATTTTGATGGGATGGCCAGAAATGCCCTCACTGAGAAGCTGAGTTTTGACATGATGAAGGTAAGAGAGCTGGTCCTGTTGATTTGGGGGAAGAACACTTGAGGCAGAGAAAAAAGCAAGTGCATACATGTTGTGTTGGGATCATACCTGGCATAATCGATGTTGACAAACAGAAAGGAGGAGAATGGGACTGAAGGCACGCGAATGAGGTGGGTGAATAAGGAGAAGAATTCAGAGAGGTAAGAGACTTGCAGGTTTGACTTTTACTCAGGAATAGATGGGGTGCTGTTGGAGAAACAGAGTCACTCTGGTTATTGTGTTGAGAGTAGATGGAATAAACTAAAAGGAAAAGAAGGGAAGCCTGCTAGGGTTTCTTGCCATCCTCCGGGAAGGCTTGGTGGTGACCTGTACCACAGTAGTGATGACGAGATTGTTAAGAAGCTGCGGACTTAGTGATACTTTTTGAAGGAAGAGGTGACAGAGTTAGGTGATAGGATATGGAGAATAAGAAGAGAAAAGTCCATAATGACTTGAGGTATTTGGCCTGAGAAAGTGAAAGAATGAGATGGCCATTGATTGAGATAAGAAAGGGTACAGGAAGATTAGGTTTGGGGTGGGGGATGATATCAGGAGCTCAAACAAACTAAATCTGAGATGCTCAGAAGACATCCAAGCAGGAATGGTCAGCTGACATCTACATATGAAAACATGGAGAAATACACTTGGGTGGCATCAACATATAAGTACCATTGAAAGAAAGAACTGCATGAGATTTCAGAGTGAGTACAGCTAGACCGAGAAAAGATCTGAGAGATGAGGAAGAAATAGTAAAGGAATCTGAGAAGATGCAGCTAGAAAAACAGAAGGAAAGTTAGAAGATGTAATGTCCCAGAAGGCAAGTAAGGAAAGTATTCTGAGAAGGTAAGAGTAAGCAATCGCGTCAGATGATAGAGGAGAAACAAATAATATGAACTCTGGGTCATGGAATTGGATGGATATGAAGGTCTCTGGAAATTATTTTCTGATTGCTTCAATTTTCCCACTGCTGTAGGAAGTGAAGATAAGGAAAGAAGTCTAAGAACTCTGGAGGAAATATAGAAGACTCGGGTAGCAGGAAGTAAGAGTGCGTAGACTTGGAAAATACAGTGTGATTACTGGCCAACTCGAGGTTTGTAATCATGATTCAAAGTGAGCTCAGTCTGTGTGGTTGAGTATTTTCTATAGTCACATTCAGCTGCATGGATGTGAGCTGAGTTTAATCAGAGTAATATGTAGGAGTTGAGTATGAATATGTAATGGAGTGGTATAAATGACTGTGGAATTTATGTTGGACAGAGGTGAGGGCATAATGTTAAAGAGGAACAGTGAAAACTATGACTGAAGATATCAGCAGAATGAAAAAATTTCTGGAATTGGGGATTTGGAGAGAGTGAGATGAAACATAGATAGGGTGGTTGGTGACTGGAAGGTTAGACACAGAAATTCTAGAGGGTTTACAGTGACCAAACTGAGGAGTCAGTTAGAAGAATCTTCTACTGCTTTTATCAAGATTATTAAAGTCATCAAGAATAGGAAAAGGAGTTATAGTGAAGAGTGATAGTTTGCTGAGAGTTGGAATTTTCAAAGAATGAGGAGGAGTGGCACAGACTAAAATTGGCTTTGAGGAGGAATAATGGGTGATTAAAAACTAGGAGTTTTTATGGAAGAGGAGGGGTAATAGTCTAGCATTAGGGGCCTATTCTACTCCAAGGAGAGTGCCATCACCTCACTCGAACCTGATGAATTCATCTTCTCTGTGTTTGCTACCCTACACATAGCTCTACTTTTTATAATTATGTCCTTGTCTATCTTGCCCACTAAATTCTGAGCTTCTTAAATATACAGAATGTGTATTCTGCATCTTGATGATGCCTTAGTGGCTAGAACACTTGTCTGGTACATTGTATCCTCAATAATATAAAATAGTTGGATGCATGAATAAATAAATGAATAAAAGAATATAAACATGCAGTCACAGATATTTTATGCTGAATCTTTACATCTGAATGATACTTGACCTTGCAGGAAAACCATTTAAAAAATTCCATCTAGGTAATTCGTGATCTTTATTGGGGATAAGACAATTACAGGCAAATTCTCTAGACAAGACTATTTTACGGTTATAAAGCAAATCTGCCTATCTTCAATTGATATAGGTTCTTTTATTGGTTATTATTAAATGTTATTTCCATTTAAATTTCAATCTGTTACTTCATCGAAACTTTCCATAATTACCTCTGCATTACTCAGCTTAAAATGTTACATTTTAAAGACAGATCTATACAACACTCACTGTATGAGAATGAAAATAATGAAGATAGTTTACTTCTCTTTTTCATATATTTCTGACTTGAATCCACTCTCTAGAGTATGTGGGTCATATCTCTAAAAACTGAGTTTATTCTATACATATTTTAAATATGTGGGCTAGTTTTGCTCTAAATGATTTCAATTAAATATTCAATTAAAATATATAAATTGAAAAATATTTACTTGTGTTGGCTACCTTAGTTTCTTCAGCTTCTGCCAATAAGAGCATCAGTTGCTATAGGCCTTGTTTGTGGGGTGGGGAGGTGGGGATGGCATAGGGAGGATATGTAAGATGTTCCCTTAGTCTAAATTGTTGTTATATTTGAGGATAGAAAGGGTTGTTTCATATCATATTAAATAGTTCTGTGTAGTTATCTTCAGTCAGTATTTCATGGTATTTTCTGATAACCCAAAGCAAGGCTATATAATGGTGAATGAGCCAATAATGAAGCATTTAAAATACATTTGATAACGAAATGTCAACAAACCAACTTACCATGTGGTTTTTACTTAAATGGAAAGGCTTTTTTTTTCATGGATGAATGGATTGATAAAATGAGATACAAAATGCTAGAACATACTATGCCATAAGAAACGAGAGTTTAAGTGGGGACCAAAGCGAGGCCCAAACTTTACCTATAAATGACCATTTGTATACCTTAACCCAGAATTGTACCCCACATCTTAAAAAAAAAAAAGAAACAAGAGTTTTTTTTAATGTTTATTTGTAGGTGGCCTATCATAAAGTACGCTTTTCAACAACTCTATGAATCCCAAACATAACTAACCAATACCACTGTTGAGTCACTGTTTTTACCAGTATTGCCTAAGAGATAATGACTGAATGAGCTAAAAATTTATCTTATGTTGCTAACTGTGCTGCTTTAAAAGATAATTTTATATGTATTTTATAGTCATCTCAGAGAATCATAAAAATTTAGACTCAATATGAGATAGTCTCATTTGTATATAAAATACAGATACATTCAAATTTTCATCTGCAGTAAGCATATCAGGAAAAAATATTTTAAAAAACCTGAGGGTACACATTCAACACATCTTAATGCATATATTTGTTTATTTTAATAACTTTAAAGCAGTGATACATTTTTCTGCCCTATTCCTAGCACACAAATATCGAATCACTAGAAAATGCTTGGCTAATGTTCTGATTTTAAAAAAAACTAATCAAAAAGTGCTTTAAAGAGTCCTTCGGATCCCATCTTCCCCATAATGACTCACCTTAGTCCTTGCCAGCAAAGGGGCACCCCGTTCCAACAGAAGTTCCACCACTTGGTCATGCCCACTTCGTGCAGCACAGTGAAGCGGTGTCAACCCATCCTGCCAAAATAATTGAAGAATTAGCCCAAGTTCACTTAAAAAAAAAAAAAATCCCGCAAAATCCAGATACATCTATCACAACCAAAAAGAAGGAGTTTCTTGAACTAAACCCCAATGACTCAATAGATCAGTTATAAAACTGCAATTAGTTAAACGACAGAAAGACAGCAAGTAAAATAGAAAAGAAATCAAAAACATCTTGACAGAGAGCAAGAGGGAGAAAGAGAAAGACAAAGCTGAGTCAGGGAGAGAGAAAGATCCCATGTGGGGAGGTCACTGGGGTGAAATTAGCTTCTAGTCATGTGTTTGCATATTCAAGAAGATGGAAAGACAGACTACATGGCACTTGAACCTCAAAGCCCTACTCACTGGAATTGCAGCCAGGGATTGTATTACATTATACTGTTTTCGTTTTGGTTGTCCTAACACAATTTAACCTAAACATTTTTCTTAGTTTTAATTTTTCCATTCATGTTCTCTCTTGAAATGACACTACTTTAATAATTCTTCTAAGATGCTCCCTAGAAGATTCTTATAAGAAAGGGCCATTTTTAAAGATGATTTTAATGATTTCTACACATATACTTCACGAATTGCATAATTACTTCCCAAAGATGAAATTTATTACTAATAAATAGAATTATAGCTGTGTCAAATAAGACATGACACAGCTATCCGTTAGGTTATTTATAAAACTTTCTGACTTCAGTGTTTCTGGAGTAGCTTCTGATTCCAGAGCAATCTCCAAATGCCCTCCGTCTTTTACGTTTTATTTCCTTTTAGGGTGCTTGGCCACAAAGTGGTATGGGTGAGAAATGAAAGGTCAAATGTAAGTAACAATGGGCAAGAAGCGAAAGAGAAAATGAAATTCCAAGTACAGGAATTAACTGACAAATAGAGGCTTAAGAAAAATAAATAAATAAATGAGGCCTTCCCAATCAAGAAAAGACGTGGAGAAGGTGAGTAGCAATCAGAGAAAATGAAGGCCAGAGAGCAGTAAGAGGATTTCAGGAGCTTCTGATTTATTCAGCACTGATGGCCTATTTTTTGTGTCTCTGTTTCCAAGACTATCTCTCCAGGTTATGCTTTACTTCAAATAAAAACAATGTCCTTGAATTACAATACTCTTTCTGGTCCAGTGCGTTGGGATTTCTAAGATAGATATCTTTCATCAATTTTTAGAAAAGGTAGCACATTGTTTTCTATGAATTACATGAAATAGCCCTTGTGTAATCATGTTGAAACCTCCAGAATATTCTCAGAGTAACAATAGAAACATTATAGACAACACTTAATATACCCACAAGAACATCAAGGAACAATAAGGATTAAGTCAGTCCTAAATTTTACATTTAATGATGAGAAATATCTGACCTTATAAAAGATATGTGAATGATGACATCACATTCAAGTTACCCAACAGGCTCAATCTGACTAGATTTTGAATATTTTCTACAAAGTATAGCACCAAGTTAATGCCAAATATATATATATATAATTAAGGTTTTGTATTCCAGGACCTTTTTATTAAATTCTTAAGCCTATGTTTGAAGGTTTTATTTTTTTCTCCTCCAGAGACCCTTCCTTGTGTTTTTTCTCTCTATCTTTTTTTTACTAGAATCAGGTCATCCACACTGAGGTGCTATTCACTATGATGTGAACAACTCTGAAAAGAGAAGATCAAGCAACATTAGAGGGATGCCATTTATCTAGCTGGCAGCCCATTGCATTAGCATCTTACAACCTTCCTTTCCTCCCTCCCTTCCTTTCTTCCTTCTGTCCTTCCTCTCCCCTCCTTCTCTCTTGCCTTCCCTCCTTCCCTCCATCTACCTCCCCTCTCTCCCTCTCTTTCTTTTCTTTTTCTTTCTTTCTTTTTTTTTGAGTTGAGATCCTACTCTGTTGTCCAGGAGTGCAGTGACATGATTACAATAATCACGGCCCATGACAGCCTCAACCTCCTGGACTCAGGTATCCTACCACCTCAGCATCCCAAATAGCTGAAACTATAGGCACATGCCACCAAAGCCAGCTATTTTTTTTTTTTTAATTGAAGTCTCACTCTGTCACCCAGGCTGGAGTGCAGTGGCAAGCTCACAGCCACTCAGCCTCAACCCGCTGGGCTCAAGAGATCCTCCCGCCTCAGCCTTCCAGGTAGCTGAAACCACAGGTGCAAGCCACTGCACCCAGTTAATTTTTCTTGATTTATTGTAGAGATGAGGTGCCTTTTTTTTTTTAAGTTTTCCTTTCCTCCCACTCTGCTTAGGTCGTTCTTCCAGCAATGTAACCTGATGTCTGTTTATTAGCGTAGGCTTTCCTAAGTACCAAGCTCTGTATCCTAGGTCAAGTTATAGGACTCTGCTGAAATTCATTTTTCCCTTTGGTAGTCTCATTTCTTAAATGAAGACTTCTATATTTTCTTAGCAAGAAAATTATATATACTTCACATATTCTTAGGAAGACAAAATAAGATGGTATTTGTAGAGAACTTAGCAGGGAGCCCAGAGCACCATATACACATGACAACTGGTAGCCATTATTGTTACCACTTTAATTATTACATTTAATAACAAGTGGCAAGGGTGGTCGCTTTTCCTCATTGTTGTTTCTTGTTCATCATCCTTTAATGTTTTTGTATACTTTTATTGTTTGCATTGAAATATGTATTTTCATATTTTAAACATAATGTTGATATGGGGTATCTCCATATTTAATAATAAATAAGCTTTAAAACCCAAAAGAATAATGCCCTTAATAAAACCCAACTTGATAATTTCATTTTAACTAGCTATAACATTTATGGTTTAACATTAAAATGAAGTTTTTCAGACATCAGCAAAGGGCTCTGGTGCAAATGTCTCAGAGTTTCATACCAGACAATGATGAGGATGTCACCAAAATGGTGGTGACAGTTGGGGAGAAACTGTGGGTAAGATTTGTTTTTAATTACCTGAAAGCCTCTACAGACATTGCTTTTCTCTAGATAATAGAAACCTCATAAAGGAGAAAAATTATGAGAAGATCAAGGGAAATTTCTTGACAAATTTCTGAATTAAGAATGTTTGTGGTTAATTTGATTAGTCGGAGAAACTGAGACCACTGACAAAAATAAAAGCATAATCCTCATTTAAAAAAATTCCATATATAGAATCTCTATTATATTATCTGAAAAGATAGTAAAAAACAAAGTGAGGGCTTTTCTATTTTTAAATATATTTTCAAAAAGCAAAGGAAAAAGCAGGTCACATTTCTTTATTTTAGTAATCAAATATTATAGTTACAAAATTGGCCTCCCAACTCCATATTACAGTTCTTGATTTCATTGTTTACCACCTGATTGATTTTGCCTTCGGTAGAAGGAATGAAGCTCTTCTAGCTAAACAGTCAGAATTAAAAGAACCTAACAACGCTTTTAAAATTCTCCTATTTATGGATGAGGAAGTATTTTAACTTATAGGGGAGAATTCTCAATGCTATCACTTAATATCCTACCTAATCCTGGGGTGTGCTGGAGCCTGCTCTTGTGAACTAGAGAGAGCCATTTTTTGGCTCTTCCTAATTCTGCATTTAGTGATACCATGTTGCTAGTTCTGAATCAACCATGGTGGAAGTATTGATACCATGAAAATCAGCAAGAAAAAGACTACAAATCAAGGGGGTTTTTTTGGGGGTGGGGGAAGCCTACTGTTCATCTTTTACCAGCACAGTGCTAACTTAATCCTGTGGGTACTGTAGACTTGCATCTTTGTCTAGAGACCTAGTGTGTCTTGCTAACTGTTGTATCTTAAGGGTTCCCGGTACCAAATAGGAACTCAATAACTATTTGTTTAAGGAATGAGTAAACATCAAGTCCATACGATGTACACAAATCTATTTTTTCTCTTTAAATCCTTGAATAAAATTCATTTTATTTTCTATCTAAAGGCTACACTGTATGAAATATGGCCCAAATATTCCCTTCACCAAGAAAAAAAACCAAGGCTTACATTTGACTACTAACTTGCTCAAGGACAATTTGTTAACGACAGAGCTAGTATAAGAATCCATTTCTTGATACTCAATATCTGTCTGGGGACGGGGAGACACCTCTTATCACCAAGGGTGTCTGAA
>CAUYQG010251816.1:0-31091 GCA_963574415.1 Tarsius wallacei
CCTGTAATTCCGGCTACTCGGAAGGCTGAGGCAGAAGGATCGCCAGAGCCCAGCAGGTCGAGGCTGCGGTGGCCGGGAGCGGCCACTGCACTCCAGTCTGGGCGACAGAGTGAGACTCCAACTCAAAAAAAAAAAAAAAAAAAAAAGAAAGCACAAAACCCCATTCCTAGTTAAAAACTAAACAAAAAAAATTCATGGGCAAAAATTACTGATCTGAGAAAACACCATTTTCTCTATCAAACCCTTTGAAATGAGGGTTTTTATGTTGTTTGCTCCCTCAACTCCAATAATGTTATACTATCTAAGTGTATCTATATGTTTATTTTTAATTTCTTTTTTCCTTCATTGTAAAATAAAAATACAGAGGAATTATCATGGAACTATGTAGACCCCAGAAGTCCATCGCAGAGCAGGGACTACCTTCAGATGTGAACATTCACCACATTCAGCTTTCTGAGGCATAAAGAGAAACACATCAATAGAGTGGTTGGGGGAGGACTTCCTGAGGAAGTGACATATTAATTGAAATTTTTAAATATTTTGTCAATTATTATATTATTTACATGCAATCAATACCACCAGTTTAAAATGTAAAGCTGGAGAAATGTTGATGACTGCATATAAGCAGCATGAAGTCATCACAAAGATCAAGACTTAAAAAGTTTTCTGGTGTCCCTTTGCATTCAATCCTCCCCCCACAACCATAGTCTCAAAAACACCCTATCTGCTTTCTTTTGCAAAGTTATGCTTTTTAAAGAATTTCACATAAATGGATTTATACATAGTGTTTTCTGTTTGACTTATTTAACCTAGCGTGATATTTTTGAACTCAACTTGTTTTGCTATGATGTTTCTGTGTTGTGATTTATGGGGCAGATATATGTAATATGTGCATGCATTCACAAGTGGATGGATACTTGGGTTGTCTCTAGATTTTGACAACTTTGAACAATGCTGCTGTGAACATTTATGTTCATGTTTTTCTGTGAACACATATTTCTATTTCTGTGAGATAAATACATAGCAGTGAAGTTGCTTTGTCATATAGCAAATGTACATTTAACTCTATAAGATAGTGCCATATGCTTTTTCGAAGAGAGTGTACCATTTTTTACTCTCACCAGAAATGTATAAGATTTCCAGTAAAAATCCTCTGCAACACTAGATATTGTTGTATTTTTAACTTTAGTCCTTTTAGTTGGGTATGTGGTGGTATCCACTTGTGGTAGGTATGAATTAGCATCTTTCTGATGAGCCAAATTAATTGTACATTTTCAGATTGTTTTATTTCTTATTTTTGATTGTAGGACTATTTGCATCTTCTGAACATATTACTGGAGTACATTCCTTGTATAAATGTTCTCCCAGTGCCTGGCTTGTGTTTTTTGGGTTTTTTGTTGTTGTTGTTGTTGTTGTTAAATGTATCTTTTCCTAGCAAATATATTTATCTTTCTGAAGTCCATTTTATTGCTTAATTTCTGTTTGTGTATACATATAGTGGCTATGTAAAAACTATATTGCTAATCAAATGTAACAGAGATTTTCTTCTGTGATTTCACCTAATATTTTAATAGCTTGGGTTTATTGAGTTAGATCTATGGTACTTGATAATTTTTATGTATAGAGTATGGTAAGACTTGAGATTTTCCCCCTTCTCCTATGGACATCCAGTTGTTCAAACACCATTTTTGAAAAGATGATCTTTCTCCATTAAATTACTTTGGCATCTTTGTTAAATGACCATTGACCGCATGAGTGTAAGCTTATATTTGGAGTTTGTATCCTGTTAATCTTTGTAACAATGATTATGGCTTTATACCTGTAGTTTTTGTAATAAATCTTGAAATTAGATAAAGTACTCCAACTTTGCTCTTTTTTGTTCGTGTTTTAGCTATTCAAGTTCCTGTATATTGCTATATAAATTTTAAAATTAGTCCGTACGTATCTTTAAGAAACCCTGTTAAGTTTTGGTAGTTTTTTTTTTTTTTCCTACAAATTAAGCATTAATGTCAACAGCATAGTGGTGGTAGTTTGTTTTTTTTATGAAGTTTGCCCATATAGTCTGGAGTTCCCTATTTATTTGCATAGAGTTGTGTCCCAGATTAAAATGAAACCAATATTATCCTTCTAATTTCTGAATGGTGTATAATCATGTAACCTCTTTCACTTTTGACATAGGTTAACTAGGGTTTCTCTATGACCTTTTCTCTCTCTTTTCCTAATCAGTAAGATTGGGTATTTATCAATGCTTGTGACCCCTTTTAAAAGATTATTAGATTATATTAATTTGATCTGTTGTTTTTCTGTTTATTATTCAATGATGTCTGCTCTTATACTACTACTTTCTTCTTTATGTTTGCTTTGGGTTTAATTTGCTGATTTTACTTTTAGTTTCTTACAGTTTAAGTGAAACTTCATTCAATTTTTTTGTAACATAGGATTTAGGCTATAATATTTTCTTCTAAACACTGTTTTAGTAACATCTCACAACTTTAGTTATGTTGTACTTTTATTATCATTTAGTTCAAAATATTTTCTAGTTTATCTTATAATTTTTTTAAAACAACTAATTCTTAGAAGTGTGTTATTTAATTACCAAGTGTTAGGGAATATCTTATTTTATTGTCATTGATATCTAATTTTATTTTACTGTGATCAGAGAAAAAATTTTATGCCATGTTTTTATCTTGATTTCTTTAAATTTGATTTTCATTTACTTTTGTTTTGACCCATGGATGATTTCAAATGAGTTAATTGAATTTTCAAATATTTAGAATTTTTCCTGGGTTTTTATTTTTATTTTATTGACTTCTAACATATTTTCTTTTGGTCAGATAATATATTTTTTAATAGCTTGAAACCTTTTGCATTTATTAGACTTACTTTATCACTCAGAATATAATCTATCTTGATAAATTGTTCTGCATGCATTTGAGAAGAATATATTGTCTGTCATTGTTGGGTGGAGTCATCTATATCAACTAGTACAGGTAGGTGATCATATTGTCAAACTCTTCTATACACTTTTGATTTTCTGTGTTCCTGTCCTATTAATTATTGAGATAAATTTATTGAAATCACCTATTATAATTTTGAATTTGTCAATTTCTCCATTAAGTTACATTAAGTTTTTTTAAACACAGGAGACACTCTTATGCACATTGTAGTAGACAAGCAATTCTTGATCAAATCCCCAAAAGCAAATGCCACAAGAGAGATAAGATAGACAAGTGGGACCTCATCAAACTGAAAAACTTCTGCAAAGCAAAAGAAATCATCAAGAGAGTGGGAGACAGCCTACAGAATGGGAAAAAAATATTTGCCAACTGTATATCTGACAAAGGCCTACCATCTAGGATCTACAATGAACTCAAATGTACTGAAAGGAAAAAAAACAAACAGCCCTATTAAAAAGTGGGCAAAAGACATGAATAGACACTTCTCAAAAGAAAACATATGAGTAGCCAACAGATACATGAGAAAATGCTCAGCCTCACTAGTCATCAAATAAATGCAAATTCAAATCACACTGAGATACCACCTATCTCCAGTCAAAATGACCATTATCAATAACTCAAAAAATAACAGGTTCTGGAGAGGATAAAGGGGAAAGGAAACTCTTCTACACTGTTCGTGGAAGTGTAAAGTAATACAATGTCTGTGGAAAACAATGTGACAATTTCTAAAAGTTCTAAAAATTGACCTTCCATATGACCCCGCCATCCCCTTGCTGGGAATATACCTGGAGGAACTCAAATCATTCAATAAAACAGATACCTGCACATGCATGTTTACTGCAGCATTATTCACAATAGCAAAAATATAGAACCAACTGTGCTGCTCAACAAAAGTGGACTGGATAAACAAAATGTGGTACATATATACAATGGAATACTGTGCAGCCATAAAGAAGGACAAAATTATGGACTTTGCAACAACTTGGATGGATTTGTAGTCTATCATATTCAGTGATCTATCACAGAAATGAAAAATGAGTACCACATGTTCTCACATAAACGGACCCTGAACATTTATCATAACCCTATAAGAAAGGGTTTGGCAGTAGTGGGATACTGCCAGGAGAGTGAAGGGGGATCACATAACATCACCTGTACAATGATCACCTATCTACCTAATCCCGAATTGTAAGCCACATATTCAAATAAAATAAAGAGTTCCATTAAGTTTTTTCAGGTATTCTTAGGCTCTGTTATTAAGGGCATGCGATTTTAAGATTGTAATGTCTTCTAGATAAATGGAATTTCTTTTGAAAAGACACTTTTAAATGCATACAATTTTTTTTCTCTAAAATCTGCTTTATCTGATAATTATGTAACCACTCAAACCTTATGTTTAACAGTTTATTTTTAGCATGGTATATCTTTTCAATTTTTAACATTTTTAAGCCATTTGTGTCTCTATGTTTTAAGTATCTTTTGAGAAGCATATATTTGGTTATTTTTCTTAATTCAGTCTAAAACATCTACCTTTTATTTAATGTTTTTAGGTCATTTTACATTTAGCATGATCACCTGGTTGTGCTTAAATCTACCATCTTGATATTAGTTCATAAACATTTTGTTTTCAGCTTACTAACATATTATAGCCAACAAGTCTAAAATAATACATGTATATATATGTACACACACACACACACACACACACATATGTATATATACACACCCACACACACACAACTCAAGATTCTGTTGATTATCTCAAATAATTAAATATCTACTTTGCTTATTTTGGTATCCGCATTATTTATTTGTGCTGGTTATTAACTTATTTGTACATATACATTGATTTTGTCCATGTAATTCTATGCATTTTGAAGAAAATAATTTGTATTCCTCCTAGCACTCAATTTTAATGATGATCGGAAACTGTACTCTTTCCCTAACACCTTTTAATTATATTAATTTATCTAAGTATCTTTAATGTCAGGGACCAGAATTAACTGTAGGTAATTTGGCGCAATGGTTTCTACATCGAATGATTTCTGTAGCAAAAGAGTCCTTAATGAACTAAATATATGTATTTTTTATATACCTAAGCAAATAACTTTTCTAGAAATAAAACATGAAAATATTAATTCATGGTAGAAATTTATCTATAATTGATAATTTTTGAAAAAATTTTTTGAGTTGGAGTCTCACTCTGTCACTCTGGCTGGAGTGCAGTTGCACACTCATGGCCACCACAGCCTCGACATTCTGGGCTCATGTGATCCTTCTGCCTCAGCCTTCCAAATAGCTAGAACTACAGGTGCATGTCACCACACCTGGCTAATATTTTTTTGATTGATTGTAGAGATGATGTCTCACCAAGTTGCCCAAGCTGATCTCGAACCCGTTGCCTCAGGCAATCCTCTCACCTCGGCCTCCCAAAGTGCTGAGATTATAGGCATGAACTACTGCACCCAGTGATAATTTTTAATGTAAATATTTTCATTACAATAATACTCAGTTTAGGTAATTCAAATGCCACACCCTTTGCAAGTTTTTCTGCAACACAGTCAAAAGTAGCTTCTACCCAGCCGTATTCATTCATATTCATTTTACCCTTCTTTATTTCTTCAAACCACTTATAATGTTCAAAGTATTTTGTTTATTAAGTTATTGCCTCTAATAGAATAAAATTCCATAAAAATAGGAAAATCTCCTATTATCTCCACGCTTTTTCAGACAGGAACACTCAGAAAACATATGCTTTTAGTTGCAACACCCAGAGTATATCTACTTGTTGAACTATATATGTATCTACTTATTCATTTATCTATATAATTTAAATAATAAAAATACATAAGGTATTAATATGCAGTTAAAGTTCTTTCACAGATATTACAAAAGGTAATTGTTAACAAAATTTTGTTAAGTACTAAGGTAACTGTTACTAATTATTTTGCGGATGAGAATACCAAGACTTTTGAAAAAAATATGACTATTAAGTTCACATAGATATAGAAGTGATTCTGATACTTAGACCCAAGGCTTTTGATACTAAGTCATGTATTAATTGTATTAGCTCATTATCATGTATACACAGGAAGTAGCTTTCATATTAAGTTAGTTTTAAATATATTTTAAAGTTTTGTAAGAAGTTAGAGATGATAGTGAATATTATAGTAAATTAAATTATTTTACATATACTTTTTATATATTTAGCTTATCCTTTGTGAAATTATCAAAGGATTCACTGTTTTGGCAGAGATAGGAATGGAAAGATAAATATATTCATAAGAAATGATTTGCACTTCACTAAAACAAAATATAGAGTATAGAATATAGAAATTACGAATTTTATAACAAAACAACAAATGATATACTAAGGAGTACTAGTCTCAGTTGTCATTATAATTTTCATATGACCATGAAAATGCAAGCATCAACATAGCAAACATGTTAAAATATTTAGATACACATTTACAATAAAGGCAATTCACTACCACAACTTGTTTGAGGAGGCTGGCTTAGAAACCAGTTTAAGCAAGTGCATAGACTCGGTAGCATTGATATTTTAAGGTTGTGCCTATGTTCTCCTAATGTTTGTCTCCCTTTTCATACACTTGCTATTTGATCATAGATTGAAAGTAAACTAAAACACACCTATTTTGCGTGCGCGCACACACACACACAAACAGGGGAGAGACAACATCAGAGGCAAAGCCTTGATGAAGGCCCATAAATTCAATAAACTGCCTAGATTCATTTGTTCTAAAATAAGTAACATTAACAGGTACATTATAAAGATAACTCTCACCATAATGGAATTCAGGTGTTAAGATTTTGGCCAGGCAAAAAGAAAAAGGAGAGAAACAGAAGAAACAAGAAAAGTGGGATGAATTGAGTTCCAAATCATTACTCTAGTGCCCTATATGTCACTTTCAAGGATGTAAATCTGTAACATGGTTTCTTAAACTGAGACTTCACATCTTGTATGTCACCAAAGTCCTGGGACACATGGTTCCAAGTTTTATGAAAAGCAATGTATACAAAGGGAGACAGGGGCATATCACATCTTGGTATGTTGGCAATTTCTTATTGTTAAAAATTAAACTGGACCACAGTTGAAAAATGTTCATTGTATTTGATAACTTAGATGTAGGCAGTGGATAGTTAAACTTACAATTGTCCTTTGGTACAGAGGAAAAGAAAATTTGGATGCTTAGCAAGACAGTCAGAGGGCTAGTGTCCCAGTTTAAAGCCAGATGAATGTTGGGTAAAACTGTAAAAATAGAAACTGCCTTAGGACAATAATGAAAGCATCCAACATTGTCTCTCAAGGTGACCAGGATCTCTATTTCTAAATACAGGATTCTATGAGAAGGGAATGATACTAAATAAGCTACGTGAATGAGAAATGTATCTCTCATGCTTATGACTCATTCTGTTTCTTTCTCAATTTCAAAAGAAACAACAGCCATCAGTTAACCTTTACTAGCAATTCAAGGTTATCATTAATAAATAGCCACAGTACAATTAATTATAATTCTAAATAGCAAGGATTGGAACAAATTATTTTGTAGTCCCTAGTAGAAATCCTATTCATCAAAATTATAAAAAATATTGGAAATTATATTTTAATCTTTATTTCTCTTCTCAGGTTTCATAAATCAGCACAATTCCTCTCTTTTCCACATTTTTCTTATTTATTTATTCTCTAAATAATTAAAATGCTATTGACATATCTATTTAGACAGTACTGTAATTTTTTAGAGAAAATTCATGAACACAATTAAATAATGCAATGCATGTCAGAGACGTAAAGAGTTATAAATAGTTTGGAATTCACCCTTTTAACAATAAAAAAACTTGGATAAGTTGCAAATTACAGTTATTTTTCAAATCTACCAGAGAACTGAAATCCTGGGGCAACTAAGTAACCATAAATTTAAAAAATAAAAAAATAAAATAAATTGCTTGCAGGAAAAACAGGACTTGAGCATTTGTTCAAATAAAACAGACATCACTGAATTTATATAAGTAAATAAGAAGCTACAGCCGAAGTTATAAAAATTATCAATATTGAGGATGAATCCCCAGAAGCCACAGATAAAAAGGAGTTTGCATCTTCTTGCAGGCCATTTCCCCATGATCTCTACCAAGTACCCACAGAGAATATAAGGGAAAATTTTCAAAGAGCTTTTCTTGTGGTATTAGTTGAAGGCAGGAACTACAATCACTACCAATATTCAAAATGACCTGTCTCCCCTGTTTCTCCTATGGACCATATGCCTTCTCCTGCAGGGAGAAGAAAATTGGGGGGAAAAAAAGTCAGCTTAGGACACACATACATAAAGACCAATTGTAGTGGGAGAAAGAAAGTAAAAGAAAATTACCTACCTGAGAAAGAGGCAAGAGTATTTCCTATGCCTAGCACTATAGCTGGAGGAGAAACATGTCTGAACATGCCCTGAAATCCATAGACACAGTGCTTAACTACGACTGAGGCTTAATCAGAACATATGAGCATTCTCTTCTATACCCTCACCATCAGACTAACTAGTATTGGATAAAAATAAAACAATACGGTTAGGAGAGCCAAAAAACAGATTGTCTCTGGGGAAGCAGGAAGACTCGAATTCAGAAGGAAGTAGATATTGAGAAAATGACCTCTGGAAAACCAGACTGTACCCTAAACACAAAGTATCACAGAAGAACTTGAATCTTATGGTATGCTGAGAATATTCATAGGAAGAACACATCTCAACTCAGCCCAACTACTAAAGGCCTAGTAGAAGAAGTGGTACACTCTCTCTCATCGCCAAGCACAAAAAAAAGTTTA
This sequence comes from Tarsius wallacei, assembly GCA_963574415.1. Classification (NCBI taxonomy): domain Eukaryota; kingdom Metazoa; phylum Chordata; class Mammalia; order Primates; family Tarsiidae; genus Tarsius; species Tarsius wallacei. The sequence continues at coordinate 8,788 of CAUYQG010251816.1, forward strand.
TGTCGGTATCCACTATCATATAAAAGACAACTAGCAATTAAAAGAAAACAATTAAAACTAAAAAAAAACAGCAATAAAAAGTACACTCTAAAGATATAGGGCACTAGTCAGAACTAGCCTCAGACATGATGCATGTAGAACAGTTAAAATGACTATGATTAAAAAGGAAACAAAGGACAAGTGAAAAAATTTAAAACTACTAACAAGATGATAGACAAAAATCCAGCCATTGAAATAATAACTTTAAATGTCAATCATCTCAACAAGTCAGTTAAAAAATAGAGATTGTCAATAGAAAAAGCAAAACTCATCTAATATGATACTGATTGAAAATATAAAGAACTAGGTTAAAAAGTGAATGCAGAAAGTTAAAACCTACAAACACTGATTTAAAGATAGCTATGTAACTAAAGAACAATAAATAAAATATTTCAGAACAAAGAAGTATCAGTGGTATGTCAAGTTATGACATGATAATAAAAGTGCAAATTGCCCAGAAAGGCATAAAAATCCTAAACACATACGCATTGAACAACATTCTTTGAGATACATTAGGTAAGAATTGTCTGTTTCTAGTTTCTGTTCTATCAAACATTTAAAAAGAAATATTACCAATTCTACAAATTACTTCCAGCAAATAGACAATGAGGTACTAGTTCCTGGTACAATAATACCAAAAATAGGACAAAAACCCTAACAAGGACAGATCAGTAGCCGTCATGAACCTAGCTGCAAAAAACTTCAACAAAATATTGAATCTAGCAATATCTGAAAATGTTAATAAAATATGATCACATGAGGTTCACCTCAGGAACAGAGGTTCGAATCATTATTTGAAACCCATTCAATGTTATTCACTATATTTCCAAACTATATGAGAAAAATATATGATTATCTCAATAGATAGATACAGAATAAAACTTTCTAAATTCAACATCTACTGGTGAGAAGGAAAAAAAAGAAGCTTCGGAAACCTAGGAAGACAAATTTTTAAAAATCTAATAAATTAGACCTGTAGAAAACTTATAGTCAACAATATAATTAATGTTGAGAAAATGAATGTTTTAAATTTAAGACAGAAACGAAGATTGTCATTTCTCACCATTTCTATTTAACATCTCACAAAAACCATAGTGCAACAAGGCAAGAAAAAGAAATAGCACATCAGATTGTTATCTCTTTCTTCATACAGATTGGAAAAAGAAATAAACCTCTCTATTAAAATGTGACATTATTTTTTAGGTGAAACATCCAAGAATCTTTAAAAAGTTCCTAGAAGTAATGTGTGCTTAATAGGGACATAGGTCAACACAAATAAGTCAATCATATTCTTATGCACCAACAATTTATATACCTATTGTTGTAATATAACTGGAAGTTAGAAATTAAAAAGAAATATTGTTTCTGATAGCACCAAAAACATGAAATATGTATGTCTGATAAAATTGTTCAATGTTATTCTTTAATGCAGATACCATTTTATCTTTCTGTCTGTGTCCATTGTATTGTATTAGTACATGCATTTTATTTTATAAAAATGGAAGAAAATAAAAATTAAATAAAGATCACTGAGATTCCCATCTCCTAGAAATGACCCCATTAATATTTCATTTTTTTATATTTTAGAAAATAGTATATGAAAAGTCTTCACCTTGTATATTATATCATTTATACAATTTGCTAGAAAGAAGCTCCACAAAATTGTTAGTAGTCTTAATATCCAAGATGTGGTATTACAAGTAACTTTTAATACACTTTTTCCAACCTTTTCTCAAATAAACTTGTTTTTCCTTTTTTTGAGTTGGAGTCTCACTGTCGTCCAGACTGGAGTGCAGTGGCCGCTTCCAGCCACCGCAGCCTCCACCTGCTGGGCTCCGGCAATCCTTCCGCCTCAGCCTTCCGAGTAGCTGGAACTACAGGCGTGTGCTACCACGCCCGGCTGATTTTTTAATTTATTTATTGTAGAGATGAGGTCTTGCCAAGTTGCCCAGGCGGGTCTCGAACCCTCGGGCTCAGGCAATCCACTCACCTCAACCTCCCAAAGCGCGGGATTACAGGCTGCGCCACCGAGCCCGGCTTTGTTTTTCTTTTATAAAAATAAAAATATAGAATATTTTGGAACACATCACTTTATATCCAAATTATTTATAGTTTTTTTTACAATTAAAAACATTACATCAAAAGTAGATTTTTATGATTTATACATGTGCATTTTAAACTAATTTTTCTAAAATCATAATAATGCATCTGCTTTATTTCTGAGGATAAGTTCCTAGAATTAGAAATACTGTGTTAATGGGCATGAAGACATTCCAGGCCCTGATATAGCTTGTTAGATGATCTTCCACAAATTACAGTATTAATACAAATCTTCACTTGTATCTGATACTATAGTATGTTTTTTAAAATCAACCCTATTAAGCTGGGCTCGGTGGCTCAGCCTGTAATCCCGCGCCTTGGGAGGCTGAGGTGAGTGGATTGCCTGAGCCCGCGGGTTCGAGACCAGCCCGGGCTACTTGGCAAGACTTCATCTCTACAATAAATCAAAAAATTAGCCGGGCGTGGTAGCGCGCACCTGCAGTTCCAGCTACTTGGAAGGCTGATGTGGACGGATCGCCAGAGCCCAGCAGGTCGAGGCTGCGGTGACCGGGAGTGGCCACTGCATTCCAGTCTGGATGACAGAGTGAGACTCCGACTCAAAAAAAATTAAAAAAATTAAAAAACCGACTCTATTGATGCATTATTTATATACAGTAATATGTATAAACTTTATGTGTATATTTTAATTAGATTTTACAAATTTAGACATCTTGATAATCACCATCGCAGTCAAGTTATAGAACATTTGTTACTCCTTAACGGGTAGCCTAATGCTTCCATCCCTGTCTAAGAATATATTACATTCTGAATGGTTTGCTTCCCGTCATTATATATTGGATTTGTATTTTCAAATATTTTATATGCACATTTTTTTGTTCTGAATTCTTTCCCCATATGGTTTTAAAACTCTATCATATTGCTTCATGAATCACTACTTTATTTCTTTTAACTATTAATAGCATTTCATTGTATGATTATAACACAATTTGTTTATCCATTCATTGTGGTTGAAAAATTGTGTAGTTTTCAATTCTCAGCAATTATTGAGTCAAATAAAGCTGCAATGAATATTTGTGAAAAATTTATGTGGACATATGTTTTCATTTTTCTTGGGTAAATTTCTAGAAGTAGAATTATTAGGTTCTCTTGAAAGCTAATGCTAACATTTCTAAAGAACAAAAAGACTGTACTCCAAATCGCTTTACCAGAAATTTATGAGGCCTCCAAATCTTTGTTAATATTTGATTTTTGTCAGTCTTTATTTTTAACCATTGTAATGAGTATGTAATGGTATTTCACTATGGTTTAATTTGCATTTCCTTCATGAGTAGTGCTCTTTAGCATTTTTATGTGCATATTAACCAGGTGTATATATTATTTTATAAAGTTTCTCTTCATTCTTTTGCTTATATTTAAAGTGCTATTTTTCTTACTATTACTGACTTGCAAGAGTGCTTTAAATAATTTGTATTCAAAAATACACTCGTATTTATTACATTTTGAATAAAATGGTGTGTTCAGATTTTTATTACAATATTTTCTCTAATCTGTGAACTGAATTTTTAAATTTTAAATAGTGACTTTTAATGAGAAGTTTTTAATACTGAAGAAGTCCAGTTTATCATTTTTTAAATTTCATGTCTTTGTCCTTAGAAACATGGTCATTTTTAACAAGAATTTTCTCCTAAGTATTTTTGTTTGTTTATTACAAATTGTAACATTTTATTTTTTATGTTCAGGTCCATGGCCCATATTTAGTTAAATTATTGTGTATAACATGAGATAAAGTTCAAGAGTCATTGTTTAAAATATATATACATGAGCAGTGTTTTTTTGTTTTTGCTTTGCATCAGTTGTTAAAAGACTATTCTCTTTTGTAACCTCCTTACCACCCTAGTCAAAAATTGATTGACACAAATGTGTCAATTCTTGTAGCATTATATTAAATTTTAAAACCAGTCAACTTATATCTTCCAAATGTGGCCTTTTTAAAAAAAAATTGATTTGGCTGTCTTGAAACATTTGCATTGTCATATATTTTAGAATTAGTCAGTTTCTACAAAGAAACAAAACATCTGCTGGAATATTGATTTGGATTGTGTTGGATATATAGATCACCTTGAGTCAAATTACCACTTAAAAAATATTGAGTGCTCTAACACAGGAAAGCTGTAAAAATATCCATTTACTTAGGCCATCCTTAATTGCTTTCAGTAATGTTTAATAGTTTCCATTGTCAAATTATTAAACATATTTTATTAATTATATCCAATATTACTTAATTCTTTGATATTTTTGCAAATGTTTTGTTTTAGAAATTGTGTCAATTGCTGCTATATAGTCATACAAGCGATTGTTTAAATTGCTCCTGTGTTCCGTGGCCTTGCTAAAGTCAGTTAGTTGTTCTATTCGTATTGATTAGATTCCCTATACTTTCACCATACACAATTAAGTCTTTTGCAAAATAAAGGCCATTTACTTCTTTCTTTTCAAACCGTATTCCTAGGCTCCTTTTTCTTGCTTTGTTTCACTAGTCAGAACGTTCAATTCAGTATTGAATAGAAATAACAAGAGTAAAAAGGATTGCCTTTTTTCTGATAATAAAGAAGAAATTCGATTAGGCCTTTTTTTTGTATATTTTATTTCTGTTTTCTATGTTCATTTTATCATTTAAATATCTGTGCAAAAGTGTAATAGCTCTTTTAAAATTCTTGTCTCATCTTTGACATTTTTGGTCTATTTCTTCTGACTTAAAAAAGAAATGCCTGAGTTTGAATCACAGTTTTTGGCTTCTTGGCATGCTTAGAGATATTGTTTGTTTGTTTTTTAATACTCCAGGGGTATTCCAATACTACTGTAAAGGTATGGCCTACTCGTAGTCTCTTCTCAATTCCAGGTGATCAGTAAGGATTCTCTTTACTCTGGCTGTTTGGAGCTCAAACACCTCCTCAACTTTGTGAGCTCTGGGAATCCCTGAATTCACAACTCCCTGGTGGCTTGTGAATTTTCAGTCTGCACATATAAGACACCCTGTTTAGAAGAACACAAAGAGGTGTCTACTCTGTTTTCAGGATCTAAATTTTCTGCATTGTTTTCTCTACTCTGTCCCAGGAACCTGTCAAGTCTGCTGCTCCAATTTCCCCAAACTTCAGTCTTCATCACCTCACTTTAGTGAGGCCATAAAGCGTTATTTGAGTTTCTTTTTCGTGTGCCTGAGGTCCAGAAGTTGTCTCCAGGCAGGAAAGTTGGGAAATGATAGGCTCACCTTGGTGGTTTTCTTTCTCCCAGGCATCACAGTCCTGTGCTGCCAGTTTCTGAATGTTTGAAAATGCCTTTTTAATGTATTTTTCTAATGTTTTAGCTGTTTATTATAGAGGTTATAGCTAGTCTTTATTACCCTATCATAGCTGGAAGCAAAAAACATTTAGTTTTGCCTGTTGTTAACATTATTATGGTACATTTGTCACAACAAATAAACCAGTATTGGTATTTTCTTATTAATTACAATTCAGGCCTTATTTAGATTTTGTAAGTTTTTCCTAACGTCCTTTTTTGTTCTAGGTTCCCACATTATGAGGGGGACTCAAAAAAAAAAAAAACAGAATTATTTTTGGAGGGTGGGCCCCTTGTAGTACAGGTTTTCCCCACTATATAAGTGTTCTAGGAACCCATCAGCATCGTGTATCAGCTGATGTTGTGAGAAGCTGCATTCTGCTTTGTGAAATTTTTCTGGAGATTCTTTCAGTGTGTTTGCCCATTTCATCAGTGTATCAGCTAGCATTGTTTTGAGGCTGCATTTGACTTCCGAGAGTTTTTTTTGAAGATTCTTTCAATGTTTTTGCCCATTTCATGATGAGTGAGTTACAAGTGCACCTGCACACACAGCACTGAGTATTTAGCAGTTTGTTTGTTTGTTTTTGAGTTGAAGTCTCACTCTGTCGCCCAGGCTGGAGTGCAGTGGCACACTCATGGGCCACCCCAGCGTTAACCTGCTGGGCTCTGAGTGATCCTTCCACCTCAGCCTTCCAAGTAGCCGGAACAACAGGTGCAAGCTACCATGCCTGGCTATTTTTTAAATTTTTATTGTAGAGACGAGGTCTCAGGTTGCCCGGGCTGGTCACGAGCCCACCGGCTCAAGCAATCCATTTCCCTCGCCTCCCAAAGTGCTGGGATTATAGGCTGAGCCACTGAGAACCGCCAGCAGTTTTAGACCAAAAATGACATGACCTCCATTGATCACCCTCCCTATTAACCCAATATCAACTCTAGAAACTTTTTTTGTTTCCCTGAACTAAAAAAGTTCTCAAAGGGAAACATTTTGCTGATGTGGAAGCGGTAAAACAAAAAAAGGCACAAGCACTAAAAGGCATCAAAATTGATGAGTTCAAGAACTGTTCTGAGCTGGGGAAAAAGGATTTCAATAGGTGTATTGCATCAAATGGAGAGTACTTTGAAGGTGACTAACATTTAAACATGTAAGAATAAATACACAATTTTTTACAAATAAATTCCTGGGTTTTGGGGGTGCCACTCGTATATTTAACTCATCATGTTTCCGATTCCTCTAGACTGTGACCGTTTTTCAGGCTTTTCTTATATTTGATGACCTTAGCAATTTGCTTTTAATTTGTTTCTGCTTTCCTCTAACCTTGTTAAAAAATGTTGGGTGTTAATAGTATAAAGAGTGCAATGATACTATTTCTATTTGCCAAAATAACAAAAATTAAAACTTGTAAAATGTAATTTTAATGATTTCAGCATAGGGTATAAGCTTTGTGTGTTCCAAACACACATAAATTTCTGTATAAAATTATTTTTTATCTTTACATATTATTTTACATGTATCTTCTGGGGAATAAATCTTTTTATTCAAATTTCGAAAAAACGTCAGTCATCATGGGTGGAGAAAACAGGCAAAGTGGTGGAATCTGATCAGGTTGAGTTAAAGCTCTTATTGCAGCTCCACTAGCCAAAGATCAATCCAAACAGCCCTACCAGTAAGCTCTACCACTGAGAGCAATGACACTTTAGTAGAAAATCCATGATGGTTAATTTGATCTATCCATTTGGCTAGGTTATGGAGTCCAGTTCTCTGGTCAAACACCAGTCAAGAAGACATTTCTGCAAAGTTTGTTTTTTTTTTAATGTGATTAACATTTACAATCAGTAGACTTTGCCTAAAGCAGATTGTCTTCCATAGTGTGGGTAATCTTTATCCAATCAGCTAGAGGTCTTTAGATAACAGAGCGAAGTACCCAAGGAGCAAACTGCTTTTGGACTCAAGAATGCCACATCAACTCATGCCAGAATTTTCAGTCTGCTAGCCTGCCTTGTGGATTTCAGATTTGCTAGTTACAATCATGTGAACCAATCCCTTAAAATTTCCCTCTCTTTTTCTCTCTCTCTCTTATATTTATGTTTATATTTATATTTTTTCTCTGGTGAACCCTGGCAAATACACTGTCTAATAAAAGAAAAAAATTAATTTATGTTGAGGCTACAAATGGTGAAGATATGAGAAGATGTGTCACAGTCAGAGAAGAAATGTTCCTGAGAGGAAGCATATTACTTATGTAGACAGCTTTGAGCCTGAGAGGGACCATCCAGCTTCTGTTGCCCTGTGACTTATTCTAGTCAATTGCTTATTCTATTGCTTATTCTAGTCAATTGTGTTTTTGCAATTACTCATGTAATTACATAGTTTTGCTTCTTTACTCCTACTTATCATAAAATCCTTTCTGAATTCTAGTAACAGTAGTCCTGGACCTGCCTGATGGCCAGGTTCCTGCTGCCTTGGGCTAACCTTAAAGAACAAGTAAGGAATTAAACAGTGTCAACAGCAACAACAAGAAAACAGAAAAGGAGTTGTAAATATTTGACAAAATGCAATCTAAGATTAAAAAATAAATCAGTAAACACGACAAAGAGATCTCTATATAGATGAAGTCTGTGATTTCCATTAAAGCTAAAATTAACTGGACATAGTGGCATGCATCTGTAATTCCAGCTACTTGGAAGGCTGAAGCGGAAGGATCGCCTAAGCCTAGCAGGTCGAGGCTGCGGTGGCTATGAGTGTGCCACTGCACTCCAGCCTGGGCAACAAGAGTGAGACTCCAACTGAAAAAAAAAAAAAAAAAAAAGCTACAATTGCCTGGGTTTTTAAAATATTCTTTAAAATCATTCAAGTGGCAGTACAATGTAAAGTTCTTTACAGGTATTAACTGTTGTACATCCAAGCCAATCTTAAAAGTTAAGTGATACTATAAAACTCATTTTAAAGTTAAAAAAGGAAAACAGAAAAAGAAAAAGTTATTTCTTCAAGGTTCCAGAGCTGATAAGTAGAAGGAACTGGATTTGAACCCAGACAGTTTGTATCCACAGATCAATTCTGAAATACAATATGGCACTGTTTCTATGTTTCCTTTATTATAACCTCAAATGTATAAAGAAAAACTAAAAACCACAAAGTCAATTTTAAAGAAACGTTATAGATGTTTTACATTATAAACTTCTCTCATTTTTAGAAAAAAATAAGAACCAAAAAGCAATAGGCAGTAGGTAAAAAAAAAAAAGTAATAGGCAAAAAATACAATCAACAAAACCATATTTCTCTATCGTAATCAAATAAAAATTAGAATACAAATATATATATTTAGAAATGAGAACAAGCACATAACATATAGAGAAAAAAATTAAAGTAACTATTAACTACATTTTATAACCTTTCACCAATATGTTATAATCTAGATAAAACATCCGATTTTTAGGAGAATATATAATATCATAACTCAATAAAATGCAGCTAGCATGAGCAGCAAAATAATTGTGGAAGAAAGTGTTGAAATGTTCAAAGAAATACTTTCAAAAGACCTCAAGCCCATACTGTGTCACTGGCAAGCTGTTTCAGCTTTTAGGTATTAATAACTCTTTTGTCATTTAAACTTTTCCAGACAAAGAAAGAACAATTCTTTTTTGTAAAGCCAAAGTAAGATAATCTTGATAGTAAAAGCTATAAGTTAATAGAAAAGAAAAAAAATTGCAGACCATTCTTTCATATTAATATGTGGCCTAAATTCTATGTATAAAATACTAGTAATCAAGGTGCATTTATAGAATAATATACTATGATTAATACAAAATTATTCAACAAATGTTTGTCTGTCTCAATAGAATAAGTCCATTGGTCTTTTCATACTAATAGTACAAAAACAAATTATATGTAGAGTATAAAACTTGAGTTATTACATGATAGTATAAAAAGTAATAAAATTCAACATTCATACCTAATTTTTGAAAGCCTCTAATAAATAAATAAAAGTGTTTTTAATGGGAAAATATTTAAACCTCAGATATCTCATGTTCTGAAGCAAAAAGCAGAAGCACTATAGTACCACTACCATTTTGTAACACTGGTTCTAAAGTTTTTAGCACAGTTTCACACGTTCAACTAAACTAAATAAAAGCTACAGATACTTGAAGTAGGGGAAAAACTTACAACCACTTGCAGATGCAATAGTGTAAGAGGCTGCGCCATCCTTTCTTCCTTGCATAAAACACCAATGTTCTTGGAAAAGACAGCTTCCCACCCTGCCACAGGGAATAAATATCAATTAGCCTAAGCCTATGCCAGTGATTCCATTCTCCTCATTAGTGATGGAGTTAGATTAGGGCAATTGACAACTGCCAGAGAGTGTTGAGTGTTCCTGTGTGTTTTGGGGATGCTGCTAATCCCTTGAGTGTACAAATGAGGAACTTACTTCTAGATATAGAATGCTCCAACTGTCTCTGGCAGATTCACAGTCCAGAATCTTTGACATGTTGTAAACTGAATATTACCAGACATCAAAATCTCACAGAATCCCCTCTCATATCTCCAAACACAAAGTTTGATGGATACGCGTCTTCTCCACATTATAGGGTTACCTGTCTTTAGATTTGGTTCTCAATATTCTTGCTCTTTCTAATTTATAGTTTTTGTTGTCTGTGCTATCAGTAATCCCCGGCAGGAAATTAGCAAGTTAGTTGTGATGCCTGTCTCTCCCAGTTTCTGTCCTTCTCAGAGAAGAAAAGAGTGTGATGCAATCTCCCACATACTCCTTGTTTTTCTCAAATACAACCTTAAAACCATCAGAATATATTTTCTATTGACACTCATATCTAGCACTCTGGCTGGGTCATTCATATTTAGCATTCTCCATTACATGTTTTGTAAGCCATTTATTAACGTTATAAGCATTTATTTATACCTTACTATTATCTACACAAAATGGATAATACAGAAAAAATTTAACTCTTAGATCATCCTTCTCAGGTAAGTACTCTCAACTATTTGAGTTTTTTTTTCTTTTTTCCTTATATTTGTGCTCATATTTCTGAAAAATATAAAGTTTTTCCTGACATTTAAATTTTGAATATCAATCATTTACATCTCACTGTGGAAAATGGGAATTTAACATTCTCAGAACCAGACCCTGCCTTGAACACCTCCCACTTACTCAAAACACATACATGCATGTCCCCTTCTCCCACTATGATTCATTATATTTCTATTGTGGCATTGTTTCTGTTTCCTGTCTGTATTCTTCTTATTCTTTGTTGGTTGGATCTTTTTGTTTTTTTGTTTGTTTGGTTTATTTATTTTTATTTTTTTTTTAACAATCGATATTTTTCATTATGATATTGTGGGGTACAGTTAAGGGTTAGGTATACAAATATGCTTCGTTCAGGCACCCTTGTTGATAAGAGGTGTCTCCCTGGGATCTTTTTGTTTTTATCTTAGATTTTTTCCTCAATTTTTGATGACCTTTCACTCTCTTTGTAGACACTAAATTGGTGACTGGAAGCTCATGAGGGTCTTGTTTTTTGTTGGTGGGCCTCTCTCAAGATGCTTCCATGAGGCGTTAATGCCCTTTATTCTTGGATTTCAAAATGGAAAAATTTGTAAGACTGTCTCTTAGGTCAATCAATTTCTTCATAGAATCTTTTATACTCTCCAATTTCTTGCTTAAGACAAGTAGCCTTGACACAGTGAAGTAATTAAACCACTGTTCTCACCATCTACCACCCAGATTATCCACCTGTTTTCAGTAAGGAGTCCTAACCCATTCTCCATGTAAAATGAGAGTGGAGATGAGAATGAGGATGAGAATGAGGGAGTAGTACTCAGTGTATTATACAAAGGATGGTCAGAGAAGGCCTCTCTGTTGTCAATCATTTCACTCTTTTTTGACAGAAATAATATATGACATTGGATACAAAATTGATAAAAGTACAAATAATTGCAAATACATGAAAAATATTTTTAATATATAAGTCACTTTTTCAATTAGCCTTTAGAAGTTAAGCAGCCTCGTTGGTAAATACCAATAGAAATATTCAAAATTGCTGAAGCAAAATGATCAAATAGCTCCATAATGAAACATCCAACTTGAACAAAACTTGAGGAAATGCTCACAATCATTGTTAATTTTACCAAACTACTAAATTTAGGCAAATACACAGACTTGCTAAGATCAGATTTTTTTACACTAATCATTGACCTAAAAATTCCATTTCCTGAAGAGATTAAAGCTTACATTCTATAGTTACTAGACAAGGATTCATTAGAGTGAAATGCATTGTAGGCTTTGAAAATTTCTCAAGTTATCTGAGCAGTAGTAACTAATAAAAAATTTGATACTTTTTCAACTCTTGGCTTTATTTGATGGGAATAGCAAGTTCATTATTAGTCGGTAAATGGAATAATCGGCTAATTAGCTGCACTTGTTAGGTGATGAATATTCAATTACCAGAATAGAAAAAAAAAGATGCATCATACCTGAGTAAATTAATTTCTTTTTGTAGAGTGAAATTGCATCCACCTGGCAGAAAACATAAACTGTCTCAGTAAAAGCCTATGGAAGTTTACCAAATTCAAGACATTAAGAGACATTTAACCCTTTCACTGTTTGTCAGAATATGATTATCCTTCACAGATGTTTCCTCTATAATGCTACTTAAATTAATTACATCTGTCTAAGACTAGTATGTTTTACAATGCTGAGAAAGTTAATTAAGTGTATTTCCTGCCGTATTAAAAGATTCTTCTACTTCGTGTAAAGAAAAACTGTAAAGAAACTATAAAATTATATAATTGATCACATATAAGAACTAGTAATATTTACATGCAGTTACAATAATTTTTAAAATATTGTGAATCCTATTACTACCCAAAGCATTTTCAATAAGTAATACATTTTCCTTTGTTCTTCCAAATGCAATTTCTGCTTTCTCTTTTCTGGGCATTTATTTATTTTTCTACATTGAATGCCTCCTCCCCCAAATTCTGGTCCTGGAAACTATGATATCTGTCACCTGGCAATTTACCAAGACATCTGTGGAAAATCCACTATTTGAGGGCATTTCAAACCTTTTTACAGTTAGTAGGAGAAAAGACTGGTGGCCCAAGTTAGAATCAAGACCTTATCTAGATTTTGTAGACATCACCAACTTCCGTAGTCTTCTGTGGGAAGTAAAACAATTGTAGCTCTACATCAATGTTAAAATCTACAGTCCAAGGAGGAACTGACTTGATTGTGATGACAAATAGGAGTGACTTCTAAGCCAGTTAAATGTAGTAACTGAAAGAGAGTTGAATGATACATTGCTAAAAGCACAAGTTGAGAGTCAGGAATTATGTATTTTTGACTCAACTTAACTGCTAAGTCTTTAATCTTAGGCAAACTGCAGTATAGCGTTTTTAGCATACTCACTTGCAAAATGTAGGTATTCTATTCAGAGATTCAAAGGATATTTGCAACTCTAACATTCTAGAATTGTGTGCTTCTTGAATAGGGAAGGGCAAGCCTCAATTTGCACCCCTCACACATCATAAAATAAAGTTTGCAATTTATATTATCATTCTGATTTTCCTGGGTTGTTTGATCCATAGTCAAAACACTATTGCCACTAATGGACTGTGGTGGCAACATCTTATAAAACTTTTCTTTTTACAATGAGTTCTCTCCATTGCAATGATATTTTTTTTTAAAATCTTTAGATATATGCAGTCTTCAAACTGAAGTTCATTAGGAAATTTGATCTCATGATACAAATAAAAATCAAGAGTATTTAATTAACGCCTATTTTAATTAACTAATGATCTAATTGAAGATTGATTAAGTGCCACTATTAGATAAATTTAATACAACATTGTTATGAAATGATTCTCACTATATATATTAGTATATTGCATATATACTAATATATATAATTGATTATGGGTGGCTTGCCAATATGTTTAAAATAACATATGTGTTTTTGTTGCCTTCACTTATTTTTTCTAACTACTGGTGTTTTAATGATGGATTTGTTGGAGAGCTATCAGGAGCATACATGTAAGAAAAGATATAAATATAATGGACTCAAAAATTCACCTGCTTAATAACTCTGGTATTGTGCCTTTACATTTATACGCTAGAACTGAAAGTGGCAAGAAAATTGAAACACTGGGGTCTTCCTTTATGTCAGAAAAGTTGCTCTGTGTGTGTGTGTGTGTGTGTGTGTGTATATATATATATATATTTTTTTTTTTTTTTTTTTTTTGAGTCAGCATCTCACTCCATTGCCCAGGCTGGAGTGCACTGGCACACTCATGGCCACTGCAGCCTCCACCTGCTGGGCTCATGTGTTTCTTCTGCTTCAGCCTTCCATGTAGCTGGAACTACAGGCACACCATGCCCTGCTAATTTTTTGATTTATTGTAGAAATGTAGAGATGAGGTCTCGCCAAGTTGCCCAGGCTGGTCTCGAACCCATGGGCTCAGGCAATCCTCTCACCTCAGTCTCCCAAAGTGCTGGGATTGTAGGCATGAGCCATTGCTCTCTGCCTTTAAGTATCTTAAGGAAGGGGTTCTGTACAAAGCTATCTCTGTCCCTCCTTTCTGATCTACAACTAACTGGATATCATACTTTTTTTCTCTGATGGGGCAAGATTAAAACATTACCTGCTCAGCCTGTAATCCCAGCACTTTGGGAGACGGAAGGACTGGATTGCCTGAACCCGCGGATTCGAGACCCATCCAGGCAGCTTGGCGAGACCTCGTCTCTACAGTAAATCCAAAACTAGCCTGGCATGGTAGCGCGCGCCTGTAGTTCCGGCTCCTTGGAAGGCTGAGGCGGAAGGATCGCTGGAGCCCAGCAGGTCGAGGCTGCGGTGGCCGGGAGCGTGCCACTGCACTCCAGTCTGGGTGACAGACTCCAATTAAAAAAAAAAAAAAAATTACCTGTAGAACTCTCAGGTTTAACTACACATATATTGCATAGTTTACATATTAGAAATAATATGTACACTATAGAAAAAAATGAAATATGTGTCTAGTAAAGAGGATAAATCCAGGCTTTGTGTAATCTAAATCACATGCAATTTGTAGGTCCTCTTTTTTAAAAAATTACTTCTACAAAAAATGCTAGGCCCACAGAAGAGGTGAGAGCAAACGAGGAGCTGCTATGAACTGAATATTCGCGTCCCTCCAAATGAACATGTTGAGGCCCCAGTCCCCACTGTGATGGTATCTGGAGATGAGGCCTTTGGGAGATAATTAGTGTTAGATTAGGTCATGAGAGTGGCGCCCTCGTGATGGAATTAATGCACCTAAAGACCAAGAAAGATTCTCATTCTCTGTCTCTGTCTGTCTCTCTCTCTCTCTGTCTCTCTCTCTCTCTCTCTCTTTCTCTCCCCCCCCCCCCCAGCATGCAAACACCAAGAAAAGGTCATGTGAAAACATAAGAAGGTAGCTTTCTTCAAACCAGAGAGTCTTCATCAGCGCATCTGCCAGCATATTGAGCCTGGACTTCCCAGACTCCAGAATTATAGGAAATAAAGGTCTGTTGTTTTAAGCTCCCAGTCTGTGGGGTTTTGTTATAGCAGCCCCAGATGACTAAAACCGAAACTTGCAGATTACGTTTCCTTGCCAGAAAAACTAAGGCCATGGCGCTTAGATCAGAACTCCGACTCGATGATAAAAACATGGCAGCTGGCAATGCTGTGTTACAGAAAGCAAAGACGTCTGTTTGTCATATGAAAAACTCATCAATAAAATGGTGAAATGGAAATGTTCTGTTTTCCAAATCATTTTTCCAGGGACTGATATCCACTGCATCTTTCTATACTGCATGTACTATGCAGTTTGTGGCTGCAATTTCTACTTTTTAATTACCCAGTTCTGAATCTGTGTCCCCAACTAGGCCACATACTCTTTGGAATCAGGAATGCTTCTTTAGTCATCTTTTCTTTATCTCCAGGACAGCTTACAGTACGTAAATATTCCACAAATATTTGGAATATTTGATTGATTGCTTAATTAAATCAAATTAGAAAGAGTAAAGGCTGGATCACTTGCCTAATATCTCTCCTGTGAAACCTTATGCTAAAATTGTATTTTGATTCTGTTACTTTTTATAATCAATTATACCTTCTGGAATAATTACAGGTTTGGGAATTTAAAGTTTTACAGTTCCGATTGATCATGAAAAAAATCTAAAATATATCAGTTTCTCTTTTCATTTAAATAGAATGTAACATATCTTCAATCATATACATGGCAAATGTGGAATTTACAAGACAATTATTTGGTTCAGGGAAATAATACACTTTCATGCCAATCATATCATCATATTTTATGAGATAATTCTTATCTTCATTGTTTAATTTTACCTAACTAAGGAAGGTCCAGAATCTTCCTTTTTATGATAGTCGAATAATATTTATAGTGATATTTAAAAAGAGTTATGGAATACTTGCAGGAAGCTACTAAGTCAAAAATCTACCATTCTACATTAAATGTACACAATAATACTTTACATACATCAGTTTTCAACTTGAGGAAAAGATCATCATTAACTCTATAAAGATTGCTTTAGCTAATTACTCCCTAGTGCTACAGTAACCCAGATAATTCATACTCATCATTTAACTCTCAAAATCCTTTTTCACGTTTTTAATTCTCATTTCTTATAGCAGAAAATACAGTGGAATCCTTCCTATTCCAGCTTCATTAGCATTGAAATTTCTTGCCAAGAGAAAGAATCTACTTGATACACTTGAATTCAACTTCAAGTTGAAGTGTACACTAATCCAGTTAAAGCCTTGCTACAAATTTGACATAAATTAATGAAGTTTCCAAATGTTTTGTCAAATACATCTAATGATGTAGGAGATCTAGACATATCCCTTTCCCTTTCCTCACAATAAAATTGAGTCTTTTGTTACTAGACTAGAAAAGGTTTTGTAAAATTAAATGTAAATACTTCAGATGGTGAATAATTTATAGCTTGTGTTTTATAAAAAATATTTTCCAATTACTAGACTGTTCATATTCTCTTAAGTTTGCAAAGAATATGACCCTTTCCACAGGGTTAAAAAAATCTGTGAAACACTTATTTGTTTAAAGCATTCTCAGACATAAAAAGCATTTATTAGACTGGAAAAATAACTTAATAACAATCCTATATAAATAAAAAGAGTATCAGGAATTGAATACTATACACAAATCATAGTACTTGCATGCCATGACAGATGTTACATGTTATTCTTACCGAAAATGTTATGTGAGCAAAGATGCTTTTACTCTATGGACCTGGTAGGTAGTTATGCATTTGGGTTTGAATTTTGCATAGGAAATGTGAAAATAGAACAGCACATTTCCATTCCTAATTGAGTCCTTTACAATGCCCTGCATCAGAAATGATCTAGATTACAGCAGAAGTGCTTGCTTATAAGCAATCATCTCCAATGAGATGACATTGAATCAAGAAAGAGGTGCTAAAAATGCAATCCTATTACTAAAAAGAAAGAACAGATGTATTCTCTCTGACTTGTACAGTTTGATATTTTCTACCATGAAAATTGTTAGATATTCTTTTGAAAAAATACTCAGAAGGAAATACTCTTCGTCTATCTGCATTAATAAATGGATGTTCCTCAAACTATTATCACTTGTTTAGAGAATACAATATAATAAAAATAAGTTTTATTTCAGCACAAAAATATTTGAAATAATTGGAACAATGGTAAATGGACATTACAGTTTCTATTAATACAATTCTCTTCAAGATTTTTGGATATTAAATGAAGATCTCCAAAATTCACTTCTGTCAATAAATGGTAAATTATTAGGTGGCACAGAAAACATAAGTCAAGGCTGAAAAATCAGATTTCTTTGTTTTTATATGCAACAGCAAAGTTAAGTGGTAGAGTGCTGCATTTAGTTTCTAGCTCTTTTATAGAAACAACAGTTCTAAACAGAAATATTACTATTTTCCTTGCCCCAGTGATTCAAAACATGCAATCATCTTTGTTGCTGCTCTCTCTCCCTCCCCTACCTCTATCTTTTTGTCTTTTAATCAATGATTCCTACCGTTTTCCCTCTTCTGAATACTTCCAGAATATCTTTCAATATCGCTTCTAGGACTTCATTTTTGAATAGAGATTACCTTAACCCACTGTTCCTTAGCCAATCTTCCAGAGATTCAAGACTAATCCCATACCCCACTTTCTGCACATACCTCTTATTCTATTCCTCCACTCTGTCCTTCAAGCCTCTCAAAACTTAAATCCCCTGTAGTGGACTGCATGCCATCTGTAGCCTTACATACTTTATCATCCCAGGCTTATTAAACAGTAATTCCAAACTAGCTCCACCAGTTCTTAATCAAGCTGATCTCCTAATTCCTCCTTGTTCATATCACATCCTATCCTAACATTTGGCATGAGCTCACATGGTTCTTTCTCCATAATTATTTTCATTTGTTTTTCCTCCCTGCATAATATTAAAACTTGCTTTTCTTTAATAAACTAATCTAAGATGGCTGCCTCCTTGGAATCTTTCCTATTTCAGGACTCTCTTCTATGAGGTCAATAGTTTCTTTAGACCAGACCATAGATTTTCAGGTTTGAAAGCCACTGTGTTAGTTTCCCAGTGCTGCTAGATCAAAGTACTACAAACCAGGTGACTTAAAACAGGAAAAATTTATTCCTTACATTTCTGAAAAATACTATGAATCAGGTGGCTTAAAATAAGAAAAATTTATTCTCTTACCTTTCTGAAGGCTAGAAGTCTGAAATCAAGGTTTTAGCAGAGCCATGCTCCATCTGTTGAGTCTGGGAATGAATCTTTTCTTGAATCTTTCTAGATTCTAGCAATCACTGAAATTGTTAGCATTCCTTGACTTGCTGCATCACTTCAGGTTTTGCCTGAGTTTTTCCATGACAGTCTTCCCTTTGTGTATGTGTGTGTTTCCAAATTTTTATCTTCTGATTAGAATACAAGTTATTGAATTTAAGGCCTAGTCTGATCCAGTATGACTTCATCTTAACTTGATTATGTCTGAAAAAATCCTTTTTTCATAAAAGTATATATTCACAGGCAAAAGTGGTTAGGACTTCAATGTACCCTTTGAGGGACACAATTTAACCTACCATAGGGACACTCAAATCATATAGATCACCCATTCATTAAGATGGCATAGAGTAACTCTGCTTAAATACTTTTGTTAGACATTAGAAATTTACACTTTGCGATGTTACCATTTTTATTAGAGAAGAGCTCAGAATTACAGTAAACAAAACAAAACAAAAAAACTTCCTTCTAACATAAATGTATCGGTCTTGTTTCTCTAGATCTATTCTTGAGCTTATACAAAATAAAGAGTATTGCCTTCTCAATATTATAGACTATTCAATGATTAAAGACAGCTTATTTTCCCCTAAGTTATTTTCTAGGATATACATTTCTATTTTACTTGATTGCCTTTTAAAAATATGTCATGAACCGAGTGAAACCATGGCATGTGTCTCTCAGGAAACCTGATTTAGTTCCAACTGTCTGATTTTTAAGAGAATGTCTTCTAATTGCCTACTTTCATATATAATTAGAGTTCATCATATTATAATGGCTCTGATGTCAGACAGATGTGACTATGAATCCCAAGTTTGCCACTAAATAATTGTGTTACTATTAAAACTAAATAATTTCTCTAAGCTCAGTGTCCTACTTGGTAAAAAGAGGATGTAATATTTACCATGAGGAGTTAATAAAAGTGATAATTAAAAATAGATAATTAGCACAATGCTTGGTAGACTTAATAACTGGTGACTTGTAATTACATAATTTTTATTGGTCTGGCTACATGAAAATCTAATTTAACACATCAGAACCTATCTTATAGTGAGCATAGCCTAGAGCCCTTAGTGTTAATCCATGCCCTGACAGCCACATGTTATGGATTTCTACATTGTTGTATAAGTATAGTTATTCTTTTCTTGATGACTACTAAAATTTAAAAGCAGAATACTTTCAAATACATCTATATTTTAAGGGAAAGGTGAGCTCAGAAATTTATATTTTGACACAGGTGAATGTGACTAATGCAGCTCTTATTCTTACTTTTAATTACTACACAGAGCAACCTCTTAAGAGCCTGGGCAATTCTCTGGTTTCTCTAAAGAAATAGCCTTTGTTATGTACTTTTAGTCTGTTTGGAGGCCCTTAGCTTTCCATTCTCCATGTAACAGCCACCAAGCTCCAACAAATATAGCCTAGAATTCTAGTGAGCACTGGAATCCCTTTTTTTTTTTTTCATTTTTTCTTAAAACAATTTTATTTGGAGGAGTGACACACCCAACTGAAATACTAAAATTTTCAGGCTTCTTCACAGCTAAAAGAATCCATGTGATTAAATTTTAGTCAACTAGATATAAGTAGAAGTGTTTTGCAGAACTCTTAAAAAAGTTGTTCAAAAAAAACTTATCTGGGAAACAGCCAGAGAATATAATAGCATGACTGTTACAGCTATAGCAGACTTCCTGGGTTATGAAGTGGCCTTGATGATGGCTGTCAAGAAAGTATCTTACAACTATAGGAAGATGAGAAGTCCCTGATACCCATGGAGACTCCAGGGCTGCTTTCCTTCACATGTAAGAAAATTGTATTTCCATATTTTTGAAACCACTGCTATTTTGTGTTTTCAACTACACTAAGATCAACCTAATTTACTTCTCATCCTAAATAGACATCTGGGTAACTGAAAAACAGAAATTCTTAGCCTCTGGTCTTTTGTTCACCATCCTTGCCTTAAAGGTTAAATTGATTTCCCTGGAAATGCCGATGTCAAAGTCCTGATCTCTAGTATCTCAAAATGTAAACTGATTTGGAGTTGCTGCCAAAAAACAACCTGCTTACTAAAACAAATCCTTACACACTTCAGTGAAGAACAACAAAACCCAGATTTTCAACAACAAAACACAATATTCAGAAGCCAATTAAAATTCACTATACTAACCAAGAGGCAGAAAAATGTGACTCACAACTTAGTCAATATAAATAAGACTGGAAATGAAAGAGGTGACAAAATTAGCAGCTAAGAACTTTGAAAGAACTGTTATAAATATGTTTAATTATTTAAAGTAAAGCATTAATTCCATGAGGAGAGATTTAAATGATAAAAAATAATCTAATAAAAATTGTAGAGGTAAAACATATATCTGAAACATATACTCTAAACTAAGAGTCATCAATTCATTTCTGTAAAGGGCTAAAGAGTAAAACTATTTTAGGCTTTGTGAGTCATACATTCTTTGTTGCAACTATTTAACTCTGCCATTGTAGCACTAAAGATAATATATAAACATAGAGTGTGATGGTTTTCCAATAAAACTATATTTCCAAAAACAGCTAAGTTAGCTGGGCTCGGTGGCTCAGCCTGTAATCCCGTGCCTTGGGAGGCTGAGGTGAGTGGATTGCCTGAGCCCGCAGGTTCGAGACCCGCCTGGGCAACTTGGCGAGACCTCATCTCTACAATAAATCAAAAAAAAAAAAAAAAAATTAGCCGGGCATGGTAGCGCGCCCCTGTAGTTCCAGCTACTTGGAAGGCTGAGGCGGAAGGATCGCCGGAGCCCAGCAGGTCGAGGCTGCTGTGGCCGGGAGCGGCCACTGCACTCCAGTCTGGGTGACAAAGTGAGACTTCAACTAAAAAAAAAACAAAAAACAAAAAACAAAAAAAACCCAGCTAAGTTGAATTTGGCCTGGGGATCTTATTTGCTGACTCTTACTCTAAACTAACCAAACATAATTCCCAGGATACTTTGTGGTTAAGAAATTGAATTGGATGTATAAAGCAAGAAAAATATTCTGTGCCCACAGAAGAATTTTTCTTTGTGTGATGGTAGTTGGACTTCACGTAGACTAAACTACTAGCCATATGCAACACTTGCACAGCCTCAGACTTGGATCATTTGTTAAAGAACATTTGACTTAGACTTCTTTTCCTAGCAAGAATTCAAGAGTTCATGGTCTACTGCTGTTTCTGTTGCAACAACTTTTCAAAAAATTAGATAAATTCAAAGAAACATCTCAAAAATTAATATCACTAAATGTTTTAATGAATTAAAATCCCAGGAAGAGAAAAACTTTTTCAAGATAAATTATGTGGAAATAAGCAAGACAAACCAGATGAGAACAAAGGTTATTTATTCAGAGCTTGCTATAAAAAGAAAGTTAGCTACTATTATTAATTTGATAAAGATTCAAAGGCAGTAAAGGGGGTGGACAAGTTTTATGGTTAAAAAGGCAAAGACTTAGGTGCTTTCACTGAAGTTCTTGGCATGGGGAACCTGGAGGCTGGTTAACTAGAACTGGAGCATCTTATGTGATTGTTTTGAGGAGCATATTTGAGTTTCTTTAGTTTATACTGAGTTGTCAGCAAGAACAAAAATCAGAGATATTAGTAGTCATTTTCCAACATTGATTAGCCTAGGCTGACTGATGCCAAGATTTTTAATTTGCTTACTAGAATGTGTACTGCAGAGACAGTGAGTAAGAGGTCTGCTATCACATATGGTCTGACTAGGTTTGGACCGTAATCCTGAAACACACATTCCTGATTGCCACAATTTTATCTTAATTATTCACAGTCCTTTTAACAAGAGAATAATTTCACAGCTCCCTTCTATTGTGTTTTAAGGAATCCAGTAAGAAGAAATGATAGTTGGCTTCTTCAGTTCCAAACCTGTATTAGTCAGGGTTCTCTAGAGAGAGAACCAATAAGATATATGTACATAGATACATGAAAATATATTTATTAGGGGAATTGGCTCATATAATTACGGAGACTAAGAAGTCTCACAATAGTCACCTGCAAGCTGGAGACACGGGGATGCTGTTGGTGTGA
>CAUYQG010251818.1:0-15359 GCA_963574415.1 Tarsius wallacei
TATCACTGGCAATTACTGATTAATCATTTTATGCCTTGCCCTATACATTGTTTTTTAATTAAATATTTTAAAAAATCCCGGGTGTGTGTTTTTCATAATCAAGAGAATTTTTAATAAAAAAAAAAAAAAAAAAAAAAAAAAAAGGCCATTGCCTTACTAGAGGGACCATTGTGCTCTTTGAGCTATGGCCAGGCCATGTTTCTTGGCTTTGGATCTCTCCCCTAACTTGGGGAGGTAAATCTCCTCTTTCTCTCCCTCTCTAATTTACTTTCTAAATGAACTATATTTTCTAATCTAAAAAAAAAAATTAAGTGGCAAAGTAAATCCTGGGCAATGGAGTGAGACTCCAACTCAAAAAAAAGCTGTCACAGTTCCTCATAACTCAGGGACAATGCCCACACTCCTACACACAGGCAATCACCAGCCTATGTGTCTGCACAGCAACCTGAATTTCCAACTGCACCTCATTCCTCTAGAATTGAGCAAATTTCATAATAAATAGGATGTGTGTGTGTGTGTGTGTGTGTGTGTGTGTGTGACTGCTACTCAGGTTTTACCTTGAAAAATAAAATGTTTATTTCATCTGTTATTAAACGACATTTTTGCCATAACTGTTCTAGCAACCACATGTTATTTCATAGAAAGGGGAAAAATAAGTGCATGAGGATTTTTGAGAATAAATTATCCAAACAAAACTGGGGGATGACATAAGGTATGACATTCGTCAGGCCTGATTTTTGGAACATGATCATAAAGAGGGTCTTTTTTTTCAAATTTTAATTTTAGAAGTAATTAGCCATTACTGAGTATACTCTCTTTGGAAGGTGAGACTATAGATAGTTTAATCATATAACCCCACAACACAATGCTATAGGTAGACATATTATCTTCACTTCACACATAAGGAAACTGAGACACAGAGATACTGAATCATCAGTTCACAGTCACACAGCTAAGGAACAGTGAGGCTCAAGCAGTCTGATCCAAGAGCCCATGGTCCCAATGACTGTTTACACTGCTTAGCTGATTGCTTTTGTCACTTTTTCACAAGAGCGTTCTTTAACCTTTGAAGTTTCTCTAGTGAGGTGCCCATTCTCCCCCTTTTTTATTTCCTGTCATTGGTCAATTATCAGCTGATCTAAGCAGAGGCAATGTAGCACAGTGATGAACTGCATAATCTCCGGGCCCAGACTCCAGGGTTTGACCTCTGTGTTTCTCTTTTTTGGCCTGTCCTGGGAGCTGTGATGTTGTGTAGAGTACATGAACACATGTGAAATGCTCAGAACAGTGCCTGAGGCATGGTGAGTGCTCTGTGAAGATTTCACACACACACATACACACACACACAAGTTTTTATTAACAGGCTTGAAAGTACTTTTATCAAGTCTTGAAAATCACTTTCATGGAATTCAGGAAATCCTGCATCTTTCGCAAGCCTTGAAGTTTCACAATGGACTTGCATTTTATTTGCATAGAATTGTCAAATGTCTACAATATTAGGCTGTCATAAGAGTTAATGCAATTGAGGGAACCCTAGGTTTAAACGTGGAGAGTTATCTGAAAAGGGACTTATTAGATAAGTAACCAATACAGAATAAATATTGTTGTGTAGTAATGAATCTTTCCTCATGTTATCTTGTAACTATGAGATTTGGAAAGCAAGAACCCTCTGTACCATTCTTTTTTATTTTTATTTCTTACAGAGACAGGGTCTCTCTCTGTCACCCAGGCTGGAGTGCAGTGGTGCAGTCATAGCTCACCGAGTCCTTGAACTCCTGGACTTAAGTGATCCTACCAGTTCAGTCTCTGAAGTAGCTGTGACTACAGGTGTGCACCACCAGATCTGGCTATTTTTTAAACTTCTTTATTTATTTATTTATTTATTTTTGAGTTGGAGTCTCACTCTGTCGCCCAGTCTGGGCGACAGAGTGAGACTCCAACTCAAAAATAAATAAAATCGAGCTGCTGGGCTCCGGCGATCCTTCCACCTCAGCCTTCCGAGGAGCTGGAACTATAGACGCGCGCTATCACATCCAGCTAATTTTTTGTTTATTGTAGAAAGGAGGTCTCGACAAGTTGCCCGGGCTGGTCTCGAACCCATGGGCTCAGGCAATCCATTCACCTCGGGCTCCCAAAGTGTGGGATTACAGGGTGAGCCACCGAGCCCGGCCTGCTTTTTTTTTTTTTTTTTAAATACAGAGATGGAATCCCCCGATGTTCCCCCGGTTGGTCTTGAACTCCTGACCTCAAGCAATCTTCCCACCTCAGCATCCCAAAGTGTGGGATTACAGGGTGAGCCACTGAGCCGGCCTGCTTTTTTTTTTTTTTTTTTTTAAATACAGAGATGGAGTCCGCCGATGTTCCCCTGGTTGGTCTTGAACTCCTGACCTCAAGCAATCTTCCCACCTCAGCCTCCCAAAGTGCTAGAATTATAGGCGTGAGCCACCGCACCTGGCCTGTACTACCCTTATATCCATTAGAGATAAAGAATCAAATTTAAGGTGGTTATATGCTGTAGCCACACAGCTGGTAAATAGCAAGGTTAACCTGCTACCATCGTTCCTACTCCTAATGCTACCCTACATAGGGAGAGATGGAGGCAAGGAGGGAAAGGGGGGGAGGGAGGCGGGAGGAGACCTACTTCCCTATGGAATGGCCCCTCATTCTTTCTGTCCATCTCTATTGTACCTATCTTTAAGGGTCCGCTTCCTCAGGAAAAACTCCTGAACATCCCATGAAATTGTGAACTATTTCATGTCCTCTACCATTCATTATCCAAACATTACAGTGCTTTGTCAGTTACCTTTTTATGTGCAAGCCACTCCATCTTAGGAGTCACGTTTTATAGGTTTCCCTGAGTCCTCCCAATCACCTCACACAGTACCTTGTACATCACAGGGTTCAACAGAATATCTTTTAAAATAATTATCGCTGGCTCTAATAACAAGAAGATTGCCTACCGTGTACCACCATCTGCTATGTAGAACTGTTTGCACACATGTAGCATTTCCCTTGAATCTCATACTAGTCTACGAAGCCAGAATATAATCCCCAGTTTACGGCCTGGAAATGTTATCTAAGATGAAAGGGCTGAAACCTGCCCAGCCCTCTTCCGTGCTTCCCATAAAGCTATCGTATATATCACTGGGCAGAACAACCAGAAACCTCATTTTGTGTTTCATGTAACAGATTCACTTTTGAATGTTCTTTCCACATCAGCTAACCGCACATGTATTTCTCAGTCCTTAATCCTCACGAATATCAAGAAAAATAAAAACAGACTGAGAAAGAGTTTTAGACACCCGATCCTTTTAAACTCTATATACTTAAGCCTAGAATCAAAAGCTGAAACAAACAAACACAGGTAAATTAATTGGCTTTCATCAGCTGCATTGTTCTTCCCCTTGCAATATCATTAATTTCACTTTTAAACAACAACTGTTCCTACCACCAGAAAGACCCCTCCGTTAATGATCAAAATGGCTTGTGGTTCTACAAAACTTTGTTTTCCAAAGCTCTCTTATGTATGTTGTCTCCTCATTCTTCAAACAGGCAGGCAGGACAGTATGAGGGAAGACTGAGGAAAATAGGCCTCAAAACAATCCCCTGTCCCCAGAACCACACCACAGAGCCCAAGTAAGAGCTGACAGCCCTTGAGATGCAAAGGTCAAAGGAAGGCTGCTGCAAAACAAATGAAAACAGAACTAAAGTGAGACCAAGAAACTAATTAAAAGACTGACTTCACTTCTAAATAAAAGTGATGGCAGCATGTGGTATGAGCAGACTTCCTACTGACAGTTTCAGTCACCAATCCCCATTCCCCAGGTCCAAAGTTTCCATAGGAACCACATGCCTCCACACTGGGCCAAGAGAAAACAAGTTAAAATAACTCTCTGAATGTCACACGTTAGGGTTCTGTAAAAGGCCCATTGTTCTGGATTCTGCTTCAGAGGTGTTCAGCAGAATTCCTGAGATTCCTTATCTTTTGGGCAATGTGACCGAAACCAGAAATAGCCCGTCTCAACATAAGCAGGAACCTAGCCAGGTTTCACCCTAAGGACACAAGGTTGGCAGCCGACTTCCGCTTCCTCTTGTTCAAGCAGGAAGAACAGAAAGCACACTGGCAGCCACTGCCAGTTTTAATGTACAAACCAGGCAAATCAACTTTTGCGGCCACAGAAATGGCAAATTCTTATTAGTAACCTATTGACAAGTGACTGGGCACCCTTTCGTGCGACTTCAGTAAGAATCTTTGACCCTTGTTCGTCCCATTCTTTAACAACTGGCCTTTACAACCTTGTACTTGGCCTACCTACTCAACCATGAGGCACTTGGCTTTTCTCAGCCCTTTGAAGTTTCACACCGGTATTTTCAGAATTATGGCACATAATATATATATGTTTAAAAAGCAATTACAGTGTACTCCATGTTCTCAGCATTGATGGAATCACCGTGTTCAAATTCCACTTAATGAGTCAAACGGGTTTCCATTCATCTTTACTTAGGAGTATATTCTCCAAAAAAATGTCCTAAGCAAGGAAACAAACTGAAAAAAGCAGCAATATGAAAGACTATCTTAACATACTCCGCTTCCCTCAGTCTGAGTGTAAGATTGATGCATTTGAACTCTGAAAAGAATGAACGATTTACATGGAACAAATGATAACTTCCTAAAAGAACCCCCTAGCACAGAATGTTTCTCACATTTCTTTCTATCCATTGCCCAGTAGCCCATGCTCCCTCAACCCTCTCTGTACACACCCTCTCACTTCCCAGTCCCCTCCCAATCTCATTCTAAATATCTTTCCAGCTCTTCCCGTGCTCTCCAAAATGAACCCCACATTCTAACAATTCTGTGTGCCATTTCCAAAAAATACGGCATCGCCTCTGTCTCCCACCTCCCTGTGCCTTCTTACAGAACGCCTTGCCCTTCTAACCTCCATCAAGTCTACCCTTCCCACTCAAAACATCAGGGCACACGCACTGGACTCTTAGTCTGGGCCACTATGACATTAACTGTGAGGCCACTTACAAGTCCATGGGCCTTTAGAATCTCAGCCCTACTCCTGGTCCAGTATCGGATAAGACTAGAAAGTAACACGAGTGCCTTCCCGTAACCTCTGCTAGAAGTTCTCTGCATTTTTAATACACTTAGGTAGTACCACTCCTGCTACACTTAAATACTGCCTTATTATCATCCTTGCTACAGTTTCATCTTTCTTACTCAATGGTAAGCAGTTCAAGGTTAGAATTTGTGTCTAGTTAATCGTTATTTTTAACTACTGCACAACAAGTAGCATTTTTCTATGCTCAAATATTTGTTGAATGAGTAAGTGAAGAATGAATCCTCTCTAAGAGACAATGAATACAAAGTAGCTGAATTATTACAATCCTTTTCAAAAGTCAGTTGCTAATTATATAAAAATTAACTCACCTCTACCCTCCTAAGAAAGTATTAGGATACTGGAAAATTAAGGAACGGCGACTGTCTTAAAAAGAATTATAGCAAAACAGTTATTCGACTATTGATCTATCAGCTGCGTTTGATACTGTTGATTGTTCTTCCCTGAAGCACTGTCTTGCCTGGCCTCCGGCGAATCACACACTCTTGCTTTTCCATTCCTTTTAGGTGTTCCTGGCTCCTCTTATATCCCTGACCTCTCATGACTGGAGACCTCCAGGACTCAGTCCTTGGACTTCTGCCTGGTCTTTTCAACTTACACTTACTCTTTAGATAATCTCAGCTAATTTCAAAACTTTAAACACCTTTTCATGCCCATGACTCCAGAATTCCATCTCCAACCTGGTACCCCTTCATCTAATTTCAAAACTGCTGCCAGTGTAATCCTGGCATAGATAATCCCCAAATGTAAACTGGACCACAGCTCTCCTCTGTTCAAAACCCTCCCTTTTCTTAGTAAAAATCAAAGCTCTTGTAGGACCTCTGGGGCGCTGCATGGTCTGGCGCATCTGCCCCTCCTGTCCTGTTCTTTTGCCCTCTTTTTTTTACTCTTTTCCCAGCACCCTGGCCTACTGTTTCAGGAATCTTGCAATTTCTGTTCCTGCTAACGAGCACGCTCTTCCCTTTTACTTGCTTCATCAGACTGTGCTGAAAATCCTCCTTTTCTCTAAGGCTTAGACATGCAATCAAAAACTTCAGCTGCCGACCTCCACATTTCCATCCCCCTTGGTTTTTACACTAAGCACTCACCATCATCCCACATACGACACACGCTATTATTTATTTTGCTTAATGTCTGTCTTGCCTCCTAGAAGGTAAGTTCCCTAGGGGAGGAATTTTTGTCTGCTTTGTTCGCTACCGAACACCAAGAGTCTAGGAGAGTTCCTGGCACCTAGTAAACAATAAATAAGTGCTGTCTAAATGAGTGAGTTAGCTTAATAAATACCAGACAGACTTCTGTGGTCAGCTGAAATAAGAAACGTGATCAGCTAAAACAGAGCTCCGCATGGCTCACAGCCAAAATAAAATGGTATGAACCTTTTCACGGACACATCCAATACTCAGTTTTCATTGTATGAGAAGTCCAGCTCTACATTTCTGTCATTTTAATATTTTAACAGTCAAGGTAATAAAGAAAAGTGAGGCAGGACTCTTCCATAATATTCTACACTAATAATACATTAGTGAGAAAGTAACATTAACAACATATATCGAGAAGTGCCATATTTGAAACATTTGCAGAAAACCTGAAACAAAAGAAACCATTTAAAATCATGTGATGCCAAATAAATCTTCAAAAATAATAATTAAATATCCTACATGCAATCAAGATACTTCCCAAAATGGCATGTGACTGTCTCTTTTTCTAACAGCTTAAAAAAATGCACAAACTAATACTGAACTGTGGTTGTGAAACACTTACAATAGCAACTTAATACTCTATGCCTCCTCCTTGACCCAACTTATCAACCCAAGTTACAAACAGACCTGCCAAAGCAGGTAGCTCTCAGCACTCCTACAGAACAAAGCTCAGGACTGTTTCCTCATTCTGCTGGCTGGCCAGAACCAAGTGAGCCAAGTTGAAAGGCCCCTCACCCCCAACCCAGATGAACGAATATATGATTATAAATGACACTATTTTGTAGAATGAATGATAATGTCCTTAGGTTGCAAATGAGCTGTTAGAAAGTTTTTAGGTATCTGTGAGTTCCCATACACACACAATTAGAAAATATTCAAAGCAATTAAAGCATCTCCAAACAAAATACAAAAATGAATATAGTCACCAGCTTACGTTTAGATTTTGTTTTAGTTTATTAAAGACTCTGACATATACCAGGAGGTAGCAAACTACAGCCAGTGGGCCAAATCTGGCACAGTGCCTCCTTTGTAAATAAAGTTTTATTGGAGCACTGCCCTATTCATTTGTGTACATATTGTCAAGGATGTTTTCAGCTATAACAGCAGAGTTGAATAGTTGCAAACAGAGACCATACGCCTGTGAAACCGAAAATATTTAGTATCTGGCCCTTGAGAGAAGTTTGCTGACCCCAGACATACCCTATCTCACTTGACCCTCACATCACCCTATTCAGAAAGCTAGTAAAGTCAGAGCTCAAACCTATTGCCACAAAAACACTGAATGTCAGAGAGACAAATGCTGTGAGATGCTCCTTCTCCCAGAGTCACGTGCCAGAATAAATCAGGCATACTCTCATCTGGCACCTGCTATGACATTTGTCATCTGACAGTTAACTTGACTTGGAAATAGTCTGTGGCCACGGAAGACTATTTTATATATATATAAATATATATATATAAAAATATATATATATATCAGCCCAGAGAACCCATAAAAAGAAATCCACACAGCTGGGCTCGGTGGCTCAGCCTGTAATCCTGAGCTTTGGGAGGCTGAGGTGAGTGGATTGCCTGAGCCCGCGGGTTCGAGGCCCTCCCGGGCAACTTGGCGAGACCTCATCTCTACAATAAATCAAAAAATTAGCCAGGCATGGTAGCACGCGCCTGTAGTTCCAGCTACTTGGAAGGCTGAGGTTGAAGGATCGCCGGAGGCCAGCAGGTCAAGGCTGCGGTGGCCAGGAGTGTGCCACTGCACTCCAGTTTGGGTGACAGAGTGAGACTCCAACTCAAAAAAAAAAAAAAAAAGAAAGAAATCCACAGATCTAGAGATTCCATATGGAGGAATCCATAAATCTGGTCCCTTGAACCATAGTTTTTAAACTTGGCTCTGCATCTGAATCATCTGGAATATTTTTTTTAAAATACATATATACTGCTGCATCATAACCTAGATGGATTAATGAATGAATAAGAGTTAGATCCGTGTTATAGCAAATTAGTAAAAACTTAATAGTAGAATCTAGGCAATGGGTATGTGAGTGTTCACTTAAAACTCTTTCAATTCTGTGTGATTCAAGATTTTCAACATAAAATGTTAGAAAAGAAATGCATTGCTTTTTCTCACTAAGGCCCACTGAATCCAAATATCCAAAAATAATACTGAGAGTTTTATTTTTAAAAATCTCTCACAGAAAGATTCTGATGCCATATTAGGCATGGGAACTACTGCTGGAAACAGTGCCATTCTATATCAACAGAACTAATCATTTGGCCTAGGAATTCTCAAAGGACAGTTCAAGGACCACTGAGGTCCCCTAAGATGGCAACAGATTGAATGAGGAAGCAGATATGAACACCCATCTGTCTTCTATTAAAGTTTGTCATTAAAATAAGCTTCAAGTGTAAAGTGCCAAGTGTAAATTTGTTTTAACAAATATATTTTTTTCCTCCATTAAAAATGCCATGTCAACATGTAATGGGCCTACTGTTATTTTTATATTATTAAATGTCTTTAAAATTTATCATTTAAAATTTCAAATATGATAAAAGCCAGCTGCTATAAACCACATAAACAAAAGCTCTTTGGTGGTCCTGAAATATATATATTTGAGAACTGTTAATCCAGGCAATATACGGAATAAGTAAAAGCTGAAGTTCTGGGATCAGAGGTCCTGGATTAAATTCTTAGCACTAACCTCTGACAAACTGAATGGCTTTGATCAAGTCAATTAATCCTTGGTGTCAGTTTCTTCACCTGTGAAATGGTCATCATTAAAGTATCTACCTCAAAAGGTTTCTGTGAGAAATAAATGAGGGTCAACATGAGCAGTACCCAGCACCTAGTAAGTCCTACATAAATGCTAACTGTTGCTTCTGTTACTATAATTATTTACTTTAAAGTGCGTAAGATGAAGCAATCAATATTTGAAGAATATAAATTTTAAAAACTAAATTCACATTGACTAGGGGTCCATTGTACAAATTTAAGTTTCTATAATAAAACCACCACCGTTCTCTCAGTTTCCCCCAGAAACTTCTGCCCACTAAAATTCCTTCACTGAGATGTTTCCACCGTTTGGGAGACCCTCAGTTACCTGGTAGGGTATGGGGACAGTCACTGACATTTGGAGTTTAGATCATCAGCCTGACAGGGTAAATCCAGTCAATGTTTTCTAATTCTAGAGTTCAAAACCAGAAAAAGAAAGTGAAAGAAAGTGGTCTAAATTAGCTCACTAAACAAACTGTGATTAATAAAAACAAGGCTTGGGTTGTAAATGACAAACAATGTACGTCAAACCCATGTCTAAGTTATTTTTGTCGTCGTTATTGCCATTCTGACAAGGATTGTATAATCATCAAGCACATTATCCCAAGCTCATGTTTTTCTTTGTAGGTGTTTGTCTTCTACCCGCAGATTATACTACTCTTCCTGATAACCTTCAATGGCTAGCCCTTGCCTATTAAGTCGTCCACTCATCTTAGCATGGCATCCAACACACCCACTGGGCTAACCACATGCTAAATGCCTGTTTCCTTCCCATAAAACCCCCTCAACCTCTCTAGAAAGTCACACCTAACTATTCATTGTTCCCTGAAAAAGCCATACGCTTTCCCACCAGTATTTACCCAACTGCCTTTAAAGAGTTAAGAAATATTAAACAGATTTTCCCTACAGGAATTCTGCCAACCTCCCAGGAAAGGAATTCAGTATATTGTATCAAAACTCAAGACCTTCAGGTTCAGTTAAGGTATATAACTTGCCCAAGGTCACACAGCTAGCTAGTGAATGCTGACACCAATCTTCAAACCCGGATCTAACTGACTTCAAATTCTCTTTCTGCTAACTGCTCTGTTCCGGTAAAGTTCAACACTTGAAGCTAGTGTGAGTAAGCAGGGCTCAACAAATGACCATCTGAAGAGTGGAGCAGACGTCCCCTCTCCTCTCTCTCCTGTATCCTACTTTGATATACTTGATATTGACTACAAAACCGACCAAGTATGCAGTTTGCAAAATAGCTATCCCCACAACTATAAAAATTAAGCGTGGCCTATTTTTTTAATATGCAAGCATGAAAGTGATGGGGAAGATGGGGTGACTCTTTGTTGACTGCTATTCTTCTAACAATATAACCTTTGACTAACTTGGTTTCAGAAGCAGATTTAGCTCTCAGTTAGCAGTGGGACATCTGGACTGATCTCTCTGTGTGCCCTGAAAGAAGCAGCAGCAATAGCATGAAGCTACTTGTCTTCAATAAAAGAACAGAAGAGAGAAGGGGCCTCGTGTCTTTTAACTGATAATAGTGTAATTAACAGCTCCCCAAATTACTTTGATGAGCTACTCGGAGATTACATTCGCTGTAGTTTTCTCAAACAGTTCTTTTATTTACATTGTACTAATGAGAAAAGCTAAAAAAAAAATTAGATTCCTTTTGTTGTTTGTCTTAGTAAGAGTGTTGAACTGCATTTCATTTCATAATAAATATAACTGTTTCCATTTATAGATTGTAGTTGTAAACAATAATGTAAATAATTATTCCCAAAAGGCTAAAAAAAAAAAAAAAACAACGGGGTAAGAGATGTTTAGCTATTGACATAAAAATATAAAAGTAAGCAGCTATCATAATTTGTAAACCCATGGAAGACTTATTTCCTCTTTAGGAAAAAAAAAAAGAACACAGTAAGCAATATTACAAAAAGAAAAAAGGAACCATAAATGATGCCACACAATCTTCTTTCAATCCTGAACTATATGCCAGATAAACATAACTCTTACACTAAATTATAATAATTGAAGTTATCCACAAGGACTCCTATATTATCTTCACTGCCCCCTGGGAGCTGCCCTGTGAACCACTTCTCTTGCTATGACCCTGGGCAGAGCCAGCACCTTCTCTTGCAGAGACAACTTAGACAGCCATCACTCACACCCACTGCTGTTCCCTGTTCACAGAAGTCAGCGTCATCTTTTAAACACAGAAATCAGATCACGCCACTTCTCTGTACAGAATTCTCCAAAGCTCCTTGGTGGATGACACTCAGAGTGGAACCTCCACATGGACCAAGGCTGGCCCCACCTACCACCTACCTTTCCCCAGCCCAAACCTCTGGCCTCAAAGGCCTTCTCCCCACTCCTCCAACCAGTGAGCCTTGTTTCTGCTTCATCTTCTTTTTGCTTGGATTTTTGCTTGACTTATTTGTGTGCCTTCCTCAGAGAAGCCTCCCTAGACCACCCCTGTCTAAAGTGGCGCCCCCATCCTCCAGCCCATCACTCTCCATGCTTTATTTTCTTGACAGCATATACTGACATGTTTGTAACTGCATGACTGCTGTCTATCTTTCCTATCAGACTAAGCATAACAGTAGGGATGTTGTCTCTGTCATCTGGTTTGCCACTGTGTCTCCCTGAGGTCCAGATGTGACTGGCACGGGGTAGGCAAGGCACTCAAAAAGTACTGAATAAATGATTTCTGGCTTTTGAAAATTTTTCTCTCTTCTCTGAATACATATAACACGCAATTTTCACAGCGACTCAAAGTTTCCTTATCTTGTTCTCTTGTTGTTGCATATAGACTTAAGCCAAGTGTTTTGTACTTATTTTGCATCCAGAAAGCTACAGGACATGGCATTTTTTTTCACAACATGAATGATACTTAAAACTTGTAACGTGACTCAACTTTCAATCTATTGAAAAAGGGACAAAGTTACTTATATTATCACGACATATCAGCTGTTATTTCGACATTGTGAGGCATTCTCTCACAAGATACGATAAAACTTAAGACCGATTAGAAAAGATGAAAGAAAATCTGTAAAGAGTAATATATTGTTTAGACAAACGTAAACATTTGTTTTAAACAATAATTTCCACTGACTTGGTTCCAAGTAGCCTTCTACTGGTTCTTTGTTACATGCGTACACTACAGAGTGAAAATAAAATTCAATATTGATTTTTAAAACCTTGTTTACATTATCATTAACTCACTACCACCATTAGCAAATAGCCATTAAAGTCAAACAAAATGTACGGTAAAAGACTATCTGCTATACTCAAAGTCTGAATAAGAAGTTTTAGCTTCGTATATCACGAGAGAATTTCAAAGTATGTGCATTTATTCATTGAACAAATAAAATCAGACAGCCAGAATAAGGCCATGTCCTAGGCACTATGATTTCTATATCTTTGGCCCTCGTCAAAATTTTCATCTTACAGTCGTTAAATAACTATAATAATGGTCATACTGTAACAAATATTTGGCTAGGCTAGTGACTAGCTAATTAAACCTTTGTAAGAGTGCAATAATTTAAAGCAAAGGGAATCTTGTCTGACAATTAACGAAATTAAAATATTCCAGGAAGTTTGGTAATTTATTGAGGGTGAAAAGTCTTTCAAAAACAAAGTAGCAGCATGTCATCCATCACCTTCATCTACTGTATACACAGTCGCCTACGGTCCATTGTACATGTTTTTCTGGTGTCAGTAAAAACCATTTAGCCATAGTTATTATTCCAGGATTATATTTAACAGTATTAGCAGTCCTTTTTTAATATATTAAAAAGTTTGCTACTTGCAACACTCAGACCATGGCCTAACATCCCCTCCGATACTTTATAAACACTAGCCAACATTCTCTACCTTGTGTTGTATGGACCTTGAGCATTACTGCAATCAAATAAAACCTTCTAAGCACAACGTAAAAGTCACAGCTATAGACCTTTTCACTTTTTAGCCTAAGGACCAGTACAAACCAAGTGGTTGCCTGTGTTGATGATTTGATGTCCTGCAACAGAGTCAATGGGTAGAATGCCAGGTTCTATGTTATCACAGAGCTGCAACTGCCAAGAGGCAGGGGAGGAAAGTGCTGTGGCTGTCCATAAAATGCCTTCTTCTGCAGAAAACTCCCTGCAGACACAGGCCTTCAGGACAAGTCACTTGTTTTACGGCGGAAGGTTAGACATTGCTTTCAATAAGAGCATGTTTAGAAAATAAGCACAAATTGGTAGTGAAGACTTATCAGGTTTGAAGCATTTACAAAAATAAGGACACTGAAACCGTGCTATGTTTTTACTACAACACACTCCAAAAAAGAGCAATTGTAGATTCCTTCATGTGGCCCGTCAGAGCGCTAAGAACACACCTCTACCGCTACCAATCACAACATATTTTGTTAGACTTTGCTCCCGTCACTTAAGCAGTTGTAGTCTATACTATAAGAGACTGAGGGGAGGAGTAGTAAAATAAAACCTAAAAACATGCAATGCTTTATACAGAGCTACACCACTCCAATTATTTATTATTCGCATAATAAAAATGCTACATTAGTAATTTTCAAGTAAATGTCAGTACCGAAGGATTCTGAATAGGGAAAAAAAAGACAAAACCATCCAACAAATGTATCATTTCTTCCTGTCACTCTTCTTTCTGTATTTAGAAAAGGACGCTATTTCCATTTGCGTTCGCTCCTGTCCTAGCAGGTTTTACAAGGTTGAAAGACCTCCGGCTGGGGTCGGCCAAAGCCAGTTCTGGCTGCATGCTTGCAACTTTCATGAGATTTCATCTCATTCTGAGAACAGGAAGCGATCTTCAGTGTTAAAGAACCAGCTTCAGACAGCCATTCCACTAGCGCTTTCGGACAGCAACATTTAAGGGCATTCGTATTTAGGCCACGTGTCAGCGCTTCATCGACACCTGGAAGATCCTTCCTGATTTACAAACAAAGCAAATGACACAGGCCAGGTCGTCAGGATTCCAAGGACCCGTTCAAGGACAACACACTTGCTCCGAACCCAGAAGTGCGCAACAGCACAGCCTGGTCTAGAAAAACTCCGTCGACTCAATAGCAAAACCACGTTTTCTGTACAAAGACATCTCTGAGTGCAGAGGTCTTTGGAAAAGCCGAGGGACCTGCGGTCGTCGTTACGGTGGGGGAACAGCCGTCGCAACACGGCACTCGGAAAGCTTGAGTCCCACGCGCGCTGGGGAGTCTGCGGGAGGCCCGCGGGCGAGCCGATGGCCGTGGGCTCCTCGTGATCTGCGGGAGGCCCCGGCCGGCAAAGGCCCGGCCAGACGCACCACCCAAGGTGCCCAAAGGCCGAACTTCGCGAGGCTTCGGGCAGATCCCGACGCCTCGCGACCGCGGCTCCACCAGCCAGCCCGGCCCGCGCTTTCCAAAGAACAGCACCCCGGCGCGCGTGGAGGCGAGGGCGCCGCCCGCCCCGGCCAGCCGCCCGCCCGCGCCGCTCACCGTTGCTGGACTTGAGGTCGCGGTGCAGGATGGGCGCGAAGGCCTCCTCGTGCAGGTAGAGCATGCCGCGCGCGATCTGCACCGCCCAGTCCACCAGCACGCGCGGCGGGATGCGGCGCGGCGCGGCGCCGGCGGCGGCCAGCGCGCGGTCCAGCGCCCCGCCGCGCGCGAACTCCAGCACCAGGCACAGGTGCGGCGGCTGCAGGCACACGCCGCGCAGCGCGAGGATGTTGCGGTGCCGCAGCCGCGCGAAGAGCCGCGCCTCGCGCCGCACGCTCTCGGCCGCCGCCGCCGCGTCCTGCTCCGGGTCGCCGCGCGCCGCCTTCACCGCCACCTCCTGGCCGCGCCACGTCGCGCGGAACACCTGCCCGAAGCCGCCGGCGCCGATGAGCTCGCGCAGCTGCAGGCGCCCGAAGTCCACCAGCACCGGCGAGCCGGGCCGCGCGGGCGCGGGCGCGCGCGCCGCGCCGCCGGCCGGGAGGGCGCCCGGGCGCCGCCGCACCGGGCCGGCCCGCCAGCCCTCGCCGCCCGGCACGCCGGCGTCCCGCGACAGCACCCGCGCCGGCGGGCCGCGCCGCAGGCTCCGCTCGTCCTCGCCGCGCGCCTCGCGGTCGCACAGCGCGGCCCGCAGCCCCGCGCCCGCCGGGGCCGAGCCGCGCGAGGACGCGGGCGCCCGGGCCGCGCGGCCGGCGGGCGCGCCCCGGGCCGGGGATGCCGGCGGGTCGGCCGCGCCCTCGGCGCCCGGCAGGGCCATGGGGCGGCCGTGCGCGCGGCGGGGCGGCGCGGGCCGGGAG